>JAWWTY010000038.1:5218904-5285088 GCA_035222235.1 Margarornis squamiger
GGGCACAGCCCCAAGGCTGCCAGAGCTCCAGGAGGGTTTGGATGATGCTCTGGGGCACAGGGGGTGACTCTTGGGGACGGTCCTGTGCTGGGCTGAGGTTGGACTGGATGGTCCCTCTGGGTCCCTTCCAGCTCAGTTTATTCTGTGATACTGTGGGTTCATCGTGGCCCTAATGCAAACAGAATTACCTGGAAGGGGGTAGGTTTAGGTT
Organism: Margarornis squamiger; assembly: GCA_035222235.1. Classification (NCBI taxonomy): domain Eukaryota; kingdom Metazoa; phylum Chordata; class Aves; order Passeriformes; family Furnariidae; genus Margarornis; species Margarornis squamiger. The sequence goes on from JAWWTY010000038.1 coordinate 5,219,116, forward strand.
GGATATTGGGAAGAGGGTGGGCAGGCCCTGGCACAGGTTGCAGGTTGCCCAGAGAAGCTGTAGCTGCCCCATCCCAGAAATGTTCAAGGCCAGGTCAGGGGGGAATTGGAGCAGTGAAAGGTGTCCCTGCCCATGGCAGGGTGTGCAAAGGGATGAGCCTCAGGGTGCCTCCCAAACCCAACCATTCTATGTTTCCATGACAATCCTGCAGCTGCAATGGCTGCAGTAGTTGATGCTACATCAAATCTGTGGGACCAGGACACATTCCACCCCATCTTAGCTAAACTGGGCCAGGCTGTTTAATAAAGGTGTAAGTGAATGCAAATAGCAGCAGGATGCAGAAACACATCTGTCCACTATTTACTGATCAGAATGGACGAACCAGGGATAAAAACCAAACAAAACTTACACATTCTGGGGCAGGTAAGCCCTGATCAGCCCCCAAACTGAGATGCTGTCCTCGTGCCATTGGCTGTTGCTACTGTTTGCCACTCAAAATCCTGCTCTTGATTACCCCACAGCATCTGACATGCTGGAACTCATCAGGATTAATAGAACTTCATCTTTCTGCTCCACTGAAAGGCTTTATCTCACCACTGGTAGCAAACAAGTTCCAACAGGAGAACCCCACCCATCAGTGTGATAGGGAGAGAAAACAAATGTGTGTTGCTGTATCAGGTGTGATGCTGAATAGTCTCAATAAGGCATTTTTATTAAAACATCTTAGACTCATATTTTCTAGATGCTTCTTTTTCAAATTTTCATTATGATTTTTCTCCTAAAAAAAGAAGCTTTTATCTTATATCTTGAATAAACCCACGGTATAGCACCATAGAGAAACACCAGCTGGCCTCTGAGAGCATCACGTTTAAATGGCTCGAGGATACCGTAAGGACCCCACCTCTCACAGAAACAAACATTCTGACTCATGGAGCCTCTTCTGAAAATGCTAGGGCTGTATGTTCCCAAGAGGCACCAAAGATACACTAGAATTTGAATCCTCTGATGGTCTATGTTTGTGTTTTGTTCTGCTTTCCTAGAAGTTGATACCCCAAACTAGCTGACAACAAGCATTCTCTGCAGTTCTGTCACATTAATTGTTTTCCTTTTGTCTCTTTTGTTACAAAGAGCTCTTTTAAATACAACAATTTCCATTCTTATAACAAGACGTGCATTGGCAACTTCTAGTTTTGTTTAAAGCAAAGACTTGAACTGAGCAAGTAATTCCTTTGTGAATAATTTATTTGATGAATTTTGCTCTTTCCCTGTTTACAAATTATTTGTACAAATGGTACATCCATAGAGGAAAAAAACCCTGCTGCAGTGGGAATAGGGAGAAATTCCTAAAACTTCACAGAAGAAAGTAACTTTTTTAAGATCCTTACATCAGCTTTATAGACTGTTCCCTCTTTTTGAAAGTTACAAACTCGAAAACAACACTGATCACACTGAAGTACAAAAACAGACAATCCAAATATAAACTAAACCCAAAGCAAGAGCCACAGAGTAACTTTCTCCACCAGCTAAGGGCTGCTTTGGTACACACCAAGAATTTGCTGGGAGTCTCCACAGTCTGAATTGCTGCATTTCTCTTGGGGCTTTACTACCTTAACTTCTGTCCCACACATTGTTCCCCTTCAGCATGTGTTATTAGGTTTCTGGTCAGGTTAAGAATAAGCTTTTTAAGCTGCCTACAAAGGTAGTAGGTCCTTGACCCTTAAAATCCTCACCCATTCTCCTTCTGAGTACCTACTCTGTATTACACATGCAAACAAGCAGAAAGCTGAGCACTAAATCCTAGATGTTGGATAGCTTAACATCGGGTAAAGAGAGGTACATTGAGGGTTTTAAAACCCATAGTATCTCTTTCTCCTCAACAGGCACCAGAAGCTTTCCTGAGCATGTGTGATAACATACACAGAGAAGGAAGATGGCCTTGAAGGAAAAATGCTGTCAAAAAGGTATTTCATTACCAAAGTGATCAAAGACTTAACGGGGTGTAGAGGTTTAAGCGTGCTGAAAGAAAAACCAGATACTAATATTTTGTGAGATGGAGAACAGAGAAGAATCTATAATGAGGATTGTTTTATGACATTAAATAGCATCACAGACAGACAGAGTACAATGCCTTGAAGCCAGCCAGTAAATTGAGCTCATTGGCACTCTAGGAGTGTTTGAGTGATGATGACTGAAAACATTGTGGATGTTCTCAGGTGACTAGAGAGGAGGTAAAACAATGCTGCTTTGGAAGGCAGAGAAACTTTTGCCATTGGCTGCAAGGAGCTAGGAATTCTCTCAGGAAATCTCACAACCAAACTTTGACCATGAAATAAATCTGACCCTTTTTGGAGCACTTTGATGCCATTGCAGTTTCCCTTCAAACAATTACCCCAATTTACATCCCTCTGCCGAGCCAAAATCCACCCAAAACAGGCTGTACCCCAGTGCCCAGGCAACACCCTGTGCTACCTGGGAGCTCCTCCCAAGCAGTACCAGGGGTGTTCTGCCTGGCACCCCCAGAACCAGCACCATAGCTTTCTACAGGAAGCACATTTGCATGATTTAATTAACAAAAAGATGCTAATTACGATTCTCATTACCATCAGGTAACGTTATACAGCTCCTAAAAATACAATGTTGCTGGAAACAAACACATCACAGAAGCTTTACGGGAATCCAATATATTAAAAGTAGATACTTATAGAAAGCTATAATAATTAACCATTCTCTCTTTGATTTAGTCCTGCTGGGCTGATACACTGGATCTGTATGATAAGCTGGTGTTATAATTAAGGCAGAAGTGTGATCTGAATGAAAAGTTCAAGTCCTAGATGTACACACATTTCCACCATTATCCTAGAAAGTCCTAGCTGCTTCTCCTCAGCTTTTTTTATATGTGAAGATAATATTTTATTTACTCTACAAGAATATTATGCAACTGAACTAATGTCCACAGGATCTCTGCCTAAGGCAAAGAAAGTATTACACAAATACACATTTAAGGAGGAAATCAGACATCTTCCACTCCAAATTCTCTTAGTTTGATATGAAACAAGTACCTGGCACAGAAAAAGATTGAGATTCACAGAGCTGCCAGATCAATACCCCAGGGGTGATCAAGACCCCCAACACATGCACACTTTATATGTCAATAACTTGAAAACAGATTATAAAGGAGAGGAATTAAATTTGCTGATGATGCAGAAGTGGAACCAAGGGCAGGGAAGGGAAGGGCTGAAGTCAGAGCAGAGCCAAAATCAGTAATATTTAGAGAAACTCAGGAGTTTCATACAGAGATCCTGCAGATAACAAGGGCACAGAGAACACTGGAGAAACTTTGTCAGATGCTGCAAAACTGGAACAGAGGATAAAATTTACACCGGGAGCTACATGAACAAAATAGCCAAACACACCACGCTGAGATCAGACTGGGGCTCATTCTTATTCATGTCTGGTCCTTCCTTCCTCTGGAAAGAGATTCAAGTGAATGTTATGGATGCTGATTCTCCCCCCTTAAAGCACTCAGGCCACGTGCAGAGGCTTCATGCCCATGGGAACCTGCAGCTCCGATTCCTCCCTGGATGTGAGCAGCAGTGGGGACAAAGTCAGTGGAGTTGCTCAAGAGCTGAAATAAGCCCTGTGAGTTTGCTGGGAACTTTGAATGAGAAGAAATTGCAGGTTTCAGCCTGGCAGATTAGAAAATCTGAGGCTGTAGTTCCAGCTGATGCACAGATTTATTTTTATCACCTTTTATGTGCCACTTTGCCATTTGCTTCCAAATTGCTGCATTGGGAAAAGCAGCAACACTAATTACCCCGATACTCTTACTCATCCTGGGCAGCACTTCCATAGAAGCATCACTGAATGAGGGTGGATAACCATGAGTGTGGCTCTCACTGGGGCAGCTGCAACATGACCCAACCTGTGGGTGGGTCCCACACTGGACCTGACCACCAGGGCAGAGGAGGAGCTTCGTGCACTGACCTGAAAGGCTTCCCAAGCCCAAGAAACACTCCAAGTTCCCCACTTTGTGCTGGAGGCATGCAGAACTACAGATGAGAAATTCACCCTCAGTGAAAATCCATAGTCCCTGCAGCCCTAAGTCAGGGAGGTGCTTTTCAATATTTAACCTGGCTCTACTCCCACTTGGGTGTGATTTTCATAATTACCTGCTGTTGGCTCACTTTGCTCCTGCTGAAATCAATCACTGTTTCCCACTGATTTCAGGAGGAACAGAGCTGGGTCACTGCTGAACTCTTCACAAATTCCAACCTTACTACATAAAAATTTTAAAAACTGAAATATTCAGAGTGTAATTCTATTGAGACCATGAGGAAATTATATTACAATAGCTTTCTTAAGGACTCCAGAATTCTTTTAGAGACTGTGCAAAGAGGGGCAACTTTCTATTCTTACATCCCCATCAAAATTAAAGACTTTGCAAACACAGAAAATGTTCTAAAGAGTATATCAAGGTAATATTTTCAGCCGATTTAGGTCAGTCCTTCACATCAGTAATATTAATTATGCAAGACAAGGCAAATTTGGAAAAAGATGCAAAGCATAAAGAAATACAGATATTATGTAAATAACAGCTTCCCCCAAAATATAATGACTACTAAAACCCAACCTGAAGCTACATGAATCCACTCTTCACAAAGAAGTGATATGGTAAATAGAATAAAATTGACAACAATGAAACTCTCATTGGCAAACCTGGGTAGCAAACGAGACAACCTTTCAGGTTGAGCTAATCTTCCCTCCCCCCACTTGTTTATTCCTCCTGAGGAAACAAAAGAAAAGAGTTGGAGGCAGGTTGATCCTGCTGACCTCTGAGTTCAATTCAGCTTGCTGCAAAACTAAACTGGCAAAAACTTCAAGCCATGCAGGCATGACCATCCCAGACCCTGACTGAGGGGGTGGCTGGGAGTTTACACGGTTCCAGTTATGAAAGGCTAAAGTTGATCAATAAAATGTAAATAATGCTAAGAAAGAGAACGCAGTGTTTGAAGAGGGAGCACACAAGGTCAGGACATGTCCAGGACTACTGAAAATGAGCTGTGTGACTCCTCCTCCTCCTCCCTTCTGCCCAGGAGCGTCTCAGCACGTGGGGAGCCGCATGGACAGCCCCCAAAGACCCATCATTCTTCTGAGTTTCAATTATTCCATTTCCACATGTGGACATTTGGTGGGGGGAGCAGTAGGTCGGTTGCTTGTTTTGTTGTTTCCCAAACATGTATTTGCTTTAATTTAAGTGAACTCCAGGCTTTCTTGTTTGAGGGGAAATTCATAGGCACAGGCACGCTCATCTAAATGAAGGTTGCTGGGAGCATAGTTGGGCACATTTCTGTAGGAATGGATTGAAAAATAAATCTCTCCAATTTCCTTCTGCCTCTTGCTGTAACTCACAGTCCTGACTGTTCCCCACAAGCGTGGAGGTCCTCGCTGAACTCGACTTTCTCACGAGTGACAACACAGCAGTGCTTTGCCAGTGACCCAGGCTGGCAGAGCAGGAGGGACTTGCCTGCCCAGCCTGGGAGCAGATGGTTGCATGTCAGAGCAAGGGAGAGCAGGAGGTAAGACACAGCCTGCAACAGATTCATGAATGAAGGCTTTGTGCTGAAAACCCCCACTATGTTTAGAATAGCTAATAAATTTAAACACATTGTAAGACATTGATTTTTTTAAAAATTTGATTTTATTCATTTTGTGCCATATTCTATATGGTTCTTTAAGGGGTTTCTTTGAACTGCTGACACGTATTGTGACATCCCACCATGTGGCTGTGGGGCAGAACCTCCACATAACACACAGCCTGAGCCCCTCCAGGCATGGATGTGGCAGCTTCTCTCCCTCACCCAAATTCAGGCTCCCTCGGCCAAACAGCAGCAAAAAGGGCTTGTTTCAGAGCAGCTCCAGCTGTGGCGTGCCCACTGCAGCTCTCAAACTCCAATTCATTACTTTAACACATTCTTAGCAGACTACATGATTAAAACAGACCTGTTAAAAACTGAGCTATCGGGGAATTATTTTAAAATATAAACACGCACATATTGTACACACACACTCTACTCTAGCAGATGAAATAATTTTGCTTAACTAGTGCTGTTCATGAATCTTAACTACAGGAGGCTTTTAAAGTGTTGTAAAGACAAAAGCTGAAGCAAACCCAAGTCAGCAGGGCTTGTCCCTTCTGGATTCCATGAGAACGCAGACCTTTTCTGTAATAAATTTACTTTGACAGCTGCTAAAAAATTTACCAAGCTTGACAGCATGCACAGAAAGCGAAACAGGACAGAGGAGTGCGTGGGCTTCCCTGCTAACCCCAACGAAAAGCTGTTTGTTCTGAAGAAATAATATTTAATTATATTGGTGTGGCAAACTTCAAGCGCTAGGTTCGTTGGCTACAGCCTGCCCTCCCACAGATACTGTTTTGTGTAGCCAATTTGTAGACAATGTATTCTGCTCTCACAGAGAATAAATGAGGGTTTGGTTTGAGCAGGCACTGGATTGTATTTGGAATATAAAACACACTGTCCTGTCAGAAGTAACTTCTCCTTTTCAGACCAAGACAAAGCAGAAAAACAGTGCTTTGATGACTTCTACAATGAATTTGAAGAAATGACTTTGAAGAATTCTGAGCCTCTCAGAATTCCACTTTCAGCCACAAAAGATCAGTTTGATTTTGTACCTATATGGATCTGAATCCATCTCACTTTCCCCCTTAATGCTTCCAAAGTGCTAATGGCAGCACAAAAGACTTCAGTGGTTGAACAGAAATGAAAACAAATTGCAGGAACTGTGGCCAAGCAAGGACTGAAAGTGCTCCATGGCAGGGGAGAGCCGACTGTTTACTCGGTGCCCGTCCCGCATTGATTTGTTGGACCTGCAGAGCCCATTAATATTTCTGAGCTCATCCCAAAGCCCGGGCTCCAGCAAATTGGGAAGGTGATAACCCAGTGTATTATAGAGAGAACATGTGCTATTGAGTAAAGCCCTAAATGTGATTGACTCAAATACATTGATTTCTGCATGGCTGGATTGGGAATGTGATTTCGAACAGAAGGAAAGCAGGGAACTCTCTGCTGCCTAAAGATCCCACATATGAGGTGGCAGAAGGAAGGTCCTTGGCTATGTAAAATACACCTTTCTTAATTCTTCATCACCTTTGGAACATCGCTTTCCTCCCGTGCTTGTTTGTTTTTCTCTGTGCTCAAAGGGAAACATTTGTAGAGAATTACAGCTGTGAGGAACCTGCCTGAGCAATATTTGTGTCGTGCCTTAGGAGGGCACTGCAGAATGCAAAGGGACACGGGACAAACGTGGCAGGTGGCAGCTTCTTCCCAGAGTTTACAGGGAAATTGAACTTTGAATCTTAAAGAGATATTTTTCCTGGCTGATAGGACATAAATCATAGCCAGCACTGCAGGCCAGCACATCATCTGAAACGCTGCTCATCTCCTTGCAGAAACTGATAATTAAGGGGATATAAAAAGTCACTTTACTACACATGCAAGTACCATATACTCATGTTATTTCACCATGAAAAATTACTGTTTTCAACATCCCTCAGAGATTAAAAGTGTTCCTGAACTACTCTTCCTAACTAAAGCACATACTAGAAAGTGATGATTCCCTCAGATCCCAAGACAAATTGATTTCAGTCACACTTGTGGGTTATTCTGCAAAAATGACATCTTGCAGGACAGATTTTTTTCCCCCCCCCTTAAAATTAATCAATTCCTTCAAAATCCTAAAGTAGAGAGAGAGAGTAATGATTTTATCAAATAATCTTATCTCTCACTCTCGTAAATGTCTGAAGTCATCAACGAATGAAGGAAGACTTTACAATGTATTTCCTCGAGCAATTTCTGCTGATAAAGAATTATCTGGAGCAACTCTTGCAAAACATCTAAACCCATGTATGTTCAGTGGGTGGATGGATTATCAGTAAAAGATACTGAACAGAACAATTTTAAATAAAAAATAAAGTTCCTTTAACATGCTAATTGGAATATGTTCACAACTTTCTCCCCTGGTAATTTTTTCCCCTCCCCTCTGGCTTCCTAGACTTCAGGAATGTATTTCCAGCTAAGCAGGAATCATTGTCATGAGGACAAATCCTGAGTGCTGTGCTATCAGGCTGAGGGATTTGGTCTTAGTGTTCATCAGGTTTGGTTCTTTTTGTGCCTTTTGTTTTGCATTTACAGTCACTGGAAACGCTCCTGGGATCATCTGTCCAGCTCTATTCTATATCCACATCCAAATGGAAACAAGCACAAGAAGTAAAGAAAATCCAGAGTAGATATCTGATAGAATAGCTCATATCTTAGTGCTCAAAACTTTCCCAAAGAGGAGGAAATGTTTTCAGTGTGTTTAACTCCCTTTGACATCAGCTCTTATTTAGTTCATCTGGAGGTCAATGGGAACTGAGTGCCTTCAGCAACTTGAGAGGGATATGTAGCATTTTACGGGGCTGTAACTTGGAGCTATTTATATCATTCAATGGGGCAAACCCTATAAATTCTGCTGGCACTAAGAAGGTCTGCTTTTGAAAGGTGCTGATCCTGATTACTGCTAAGGGGACCCAGCCTCACGTTTAAGAATGACAGTGCTAGTACTTCTGTCACCAGATTTGTGCTAGTACAGCCCTTACCTTCCTCTGTCACAGCTGATAAACCAAGACTACAAACCCAAGGACCTGCCAAATTTACCAGCAAAGTGGCTGCTTTCAAAGTGACCCTACAGAATGAAACAAGGATCCACTATGACCCTGCATTTTGGGATAAAATAGATTTGCAACCCTTGAAACTGTTAGAGCTTCTGTAAACACGGATAGCTGACATTCCCCAGGTCCACCTGCTGTATAATCCTACAGCTTCTCCTTTTGATTCCTGATTCCATTCCCAGCCCCAACACGTGCTTATGTTCCTTAAAGATTGGGAAAACTCTTCTACATTCCAAGAGCAGAATGTGACTTAAGCACCTTTCTGCTGTTTATCTCCCTCGGCTCATAAAACCTACATGGGATGATGGAGGCACAAAAGAAATTCTTCCACTTTATGGTCACAGAAGACCTTCATTTTGAAAGAACAGCTCTTCAGCTAGAGGCCATGCAGGATCAGATTCCAGCACTGTGCATCCAAAATTAAAAGGAAGGGTGATGGGCAGTTGTCAATCACAGGCAATGCTTTTGCCCATCTCCTACAGGCTCCTTTATGGCCACTGAGCAGTGCAAGGGCTACAAAGGATCCCTCGGCAAACATCTGGAAATTAAATTTTTGGCCTAATAGAAGCCCACAGCTCTGAGAAAGCACTTGGGTTCCTTTCAGTGGGGAGCACTTTCTGTGTCAGGCACCTGTTGTGCTGGAGCTCTCAGGAGGGTTAGCTGGGCTCTCAGTGATGACAAATGGCCAAAGAGCTGTCCTGCTTTGACTCTGCTGTGTCTACACTGCCCAAGGAGCTGGGGCACCAGCAACTCAGCAAGATTCAAACAACTGATTTCTCAGAAAGGGAAAAAAAAATGTTTTAAAGACACAGCTTATCTAAATGATTATTTTGGTTTAGACAGCCTTGCACTTCACTGCCAATTAAATGCAAATTTAACAGGCTACAAAAACCAAATCAGCAACGAAAAAGAAAAAAAAAAGCTATGAAATAGTTCTCTGTTCAAAAATAAGAATGATTGAGTACTGAGGCTGATGTGTACACTTTCCAAAGCAAAGGCTGTAAGTGTAAGTCTCAGATTTATGTGGTAGCAATAATGGATCACAGTCCCAGGACTGGCCAGAAGCACCGAGCAGCCTTAACCAGCCACCTGTGGATTCCCCCCAAGTTACAGACTTCTCCAGAGGGAGAACATTCTTTTGACCCTCCCAACCTTTTCATTTTCTTTGTTTCACCTTCCTTTTGAGTGCATATAGTATTTCCTGTTTCTGGCAATTCTGTTTCTCTCAGAGAGAAGGAGAACCTGTCAAAATTTCTAAGTACAAAATATTTCAGATCACCCAGACTGTCCTGCAAAAGACACAGGAAGTGTTTTTCTCTGCATTTAATGTGTAAATTGCAGTTGATTTTTAGGTCAAAACTATAACACAGGAAATAAAAGTAGCATTTAAACATTAGGCTTTTGTGAGGGTGGGATTTGCTTTCTAATGGTTTGTCAGTAACATCCCTGGTGCCCTGGGTACAACCAGCCAGCCTTGGATGGGCCCCACACTACGGAATGACCTACAAGTAAAATTAGAATCTATTACAAACAAAGAAATGGCAATTATCTGAGCAGTCCAACAGCACTGCTTTAAATAGGAATAAGGATTGAGACATAAGCAACTCCTGAAGGTAGTTTTGATGTAAATGAAGCCTTTTAAATGCTTTTCATGATGCTGAATGAACTTGTTGCCATCCTCAGTGCTTTGCAAAAGCAAGAGGCTGCTTTGCTTTGGAAAACAGGCCTCTGGAGCAAGATCCAGCTCGAAATAAATACGTTTCTTTTAGTATTTCATTAGGCAGTTGAAGTTGTCTGCCTCATGCAATGCTGCACTCCGAGAGGTCAGACCAAGTTCAGACAGCACTGGAGCAATTTCTGCTGAACTCCAGAGGTCCTGGGTGACACTGTCACTGCACATTTTGGGGGGAATTTCAGCAACATAAACATTAGTGAAAGTGCTGATGTTAAACCAGTGTTAAAAGCATGTGTTGAAAATGTACTCTTTCACGTTGCTGTGGAAAGCCAGTGAGAGACAGGCCCAAGGGTTACCTTCAGCTCAGCTGAGAATATCTAGTCTTGTTCACTTAAACCACACTTTTAGTATCATCTTTCTTCCCTCTGATCTCTAGTTCTTACCTAGGACTGCTGGTGCTTTTTATTAGTTTGGAGTCTTGTGGTTTTATCCAGCACTCAGCCCTAGAGCACCACGTTCCTGCCAGGTGCCCAAGGGTGTTAGTTCTGGGCTCATGGGAACCAAGGGGAATTTTACTGCAGACTTCCCAGGGCCAGAGTTCCACCAGGATTCTGCCAGTGACACAGTCCACTGACAAAGTACTGCCTTCTGAGCCTCTACTGGACCATCAGTACGTACAATCCAAGAATTAATTAGTGACACTGTATTCTTCAACCAGCCCTTTTGCTCTGGATCCAACTGCTGAACTACCAGAGCTAACTATTTCACTGTGAGATTTCAAGAACACTGTAATGCTGCATCTTAATGTCTTGATTATCTTCCTGCCAGGGAAGCTCCAAGGAGAGCAACCACAGCATTCCAAGCACTGCATAGCTGCTGACAATAAAAGCTGCCCTCTCTGGGACCAGGGACCAAAGGTTTCCTCAAGAACTTTATTGAGAAGAAGCTCACGAGACTCAGAGCTGCAGCAGAGCTGGTGACGAGCTGGCCCCCACTTTAGGACACAGGATTCTCCTGCAGTCAGTTTGGAACAACAACAGAGCAAAAACTCATATGGAAAAACTGTTCCTTACTCAGTAACTTCAGTTTGCAAACCAATTTTGGCAGAGTGACTTATTCTGGAAGTTTGTTCACTAAATATTAATGTTAAGGGGAAATATAACTAATATGTTAAAGTCCCACAGCATAATCAGGAGGACACAGCTCGCTCTGTGGCACTACTATGTAATAATCTGGTCTAACTAAATGTATTTCTCCTCCTGGGCTGTCTTGGCACACTGCTGCTAATGAGATTTTATAGTCCATGCCAGACACCCTCACATCAATTTTCTTATTTCTAACATGAAATTATGAATAATGTATTTTCCTCTGTATCTCAAACTAATGCTCTTTCACTGGGAGAAATATGAATAAATCCAAATGTTAATTATTTAAAATTTCTGTTTATCTTTACAAGCAAAAATAATGACATTGACTGCATTAGGTGACCCCAAAATAAAATGTGTTTCATGTGGTAAATGGTCAAAACCAACAGTCCAGGACACTTCTGTAAGCTGGGTTTTTACTCTTGCCATAACAGCCTGATACGCAAATGATGTGGCTCAGGTCTCCTCTCACCACGCTGTGCTCTGCAGCTGGACATAGAAAAATGGTTGAAAGAAGACAATAAAATGGCTAAACTAAGAGCTGCAAAATTCCACAGTGAGTATGTATTTACACACACACACATTTTTGATTACAGAACAGTTCCATGAGAAATTCTTGTCTTTAAAGTCCAAACATCCAGGAGCCTGATTGTCACTGTTGGTGCTGGGTAAATTGGAACAAGTGAAATCAACTGAGCTGGCAAAAGTAATGCAATCTGAGGACCTGGACAGCCTTTGTGAAAATAAATCTGGCTCACATATGGAGAAGGCACATTTCCAAAGATAGCCAAGAGTTTTGACAGCATGAGCTGCTGTTTGCGTGTATTTTTCCTCTTCCACATGGTAAAGGCAGCAATATACGTTGAGCAATAAACCTTAACACCAAGGTGTTCTCAGGAATAACAGATCATCTGCCTGCCTATGGAAATAAGCTCAGTTTAAAATGCATCACTTTTTTTTCCCAGCAAAGTAAATGATGCTAAATGATTCAATTCTCATATCCATTTACAGAAACAATTATAAGAGGCAATAGCATATAAATCTCTTAAGCCCCAGTGTATCTTCCAATCCTGATTTAAAAAACTAATGCCTGTCTTGTGAAAATCATGTTTAATAATTCTTCTTATGGGCACCGTGCAGGGAAATGAATGAACTGTAGCTTTAGGCACATTTTGCACAGTGCTGTGTTTGCTTGTGTCCCTGAACAGGAGTTAAAAACTACTGGAAATAAACATCACCTCGGCATTTTCTCCCCCCTCAAGTTTTACAGCTGGCAGAGGTTTTCATTTTATACAAACATGTTGTCAGGGGACAGGAGAGCAACAACTGACCTTTGAATCAGTAACACAAGTTGTGTCAAAACCAGCTAAATATACAAAAGTTAAGCCTGAACCCATCAAATGCAGCGTTTCAGCTTGAAAATCTCCAGCAGGTCTTCAGAAGAGAGTGGGAAAGGTAAGTTATACATAGATTAAAAGACACTCTGGGCAGTTCTTCCCTCTGGATTCTGCAGCTTTTGTTCTAGTGTGACCACAGCCAGACCCTGCCACCATCAGACAAGCACACTGCAACCACCTCCACAGGTCATTTGGAGCTCATGGAGAGAATTCCTGTACTGAAAACCCCACAGAAAGCACAGCCTTTGACCCACCAGCCCCAGCCTGCTCTGAGACAGAGGATGAGCCCTGCTCCTGTACCTCCAGGAGCCTCCAGCACCTGACAGCACAGCATCTGGAATGTGTCCTAATTAAAAGCAAAGTGGGGGGGTGCCTTTAGGGACAGGTAGTGGGGGAGGCTGAGGACATGGACTTTTGAAGTGCAGATCACCTGCCACACCACTCAGTGAGACTTGCCTTCCAAAGCATGCAAATGGCCACATTCTGTGGAGAAATCAGTGGAGCTTCACCAGCTGACAAAGGAGGAGGGTTTGTCCCTACTCGGTGTGTCCAGGGTTTCCCCAGAGATTCCCTGCTTTCTGCTGCTGCCACAGCTTCCTGTCACTTGTCTCAGATTCTGATTTCACTTGCATTTTGAGAAGAGTTGAAGGTAAACTTGGGTGAGTAACTTTTTCTTTGTTTTGTTGTGTTTGCTTCCTCTAGCCACTTGCCAAAAGGGCTGATCCAGGAGTACGTGACTATTAAATGACTTTGAAAAAAGGTGGTTTTTTCACTTCATAATCCTGCTGAAATAGCACTGGGTTTGCTTCTCCCATTCCCGGAGAAAAGTGAGCTGACCCACCACCACCACTAGTGCCTGACAGTGCAATGCTTCTGGTGAAAACTTCATTATCATTTCCTGGGCACCACCTGAAAGCACTTTCTCAGGCTCATTAATAAATAGAGAGCTTACAGAAGTTACTGTGTTTCATATGCACACTATAAATGTCATTTAAAAATCACATCAAGGATGCAGATGAGATTTTCAAGGTGAGATTTAAAACTCTAATGGAAGTGGAAAAAGAATTTAATCAGTCATGGCAAACCTGTCAAACTTCCTATTTCACTGTCTGCCATGTACAAATACGCATAATAACCACTGCTTAATAGATGAACTCTAACACACATTAAAAATCAACTATTGAAACAGATGCAAACACACTTAAGGTAAAATTTGCATCAGGATATGCCTCTGAAACTCCCTTATGAGGCTTTTGAAAAGCTTCTATGAAGGACTCTTGCTGCTTTCAGTCCTTCATTTATTCTTAATACACTGAGAAACAAAACAATAGATTCACTTCAGCTTCCAGATCCATTACTTCAGGCAAGCAGAATTAGTTTAGTCCATGTTTTTTTCCCAATACTTAATTAAAACCCTGTTGTAAAGGGAAATACATTCTCTGCAATATTAATCTTTGTTTATTCTTCCTCTTTTTTAATAGGAATAAACATCATATAAAGGATATGAATAACTAAATGCTGAAGCTAAACCCTGTGCCTGCATGGGAGCTCTCTGACATCCCACTTGTACAGAGTTTCCAATGGCCAGAACCTGAGGCAGGCCTGGCAGGGAAGTCAGAGCCCCCTCACCAGTTTAGCTTCATCATCACCCTCCAACAGGATCAAATCTCCTGTTATGCCCTGAAGAAGCAGAGATAAATCTTTCCATGCAAGCCAAGCAATCTCCAAAGAAAAGAATAGCAACAGATCTGGATCCCACAGCAGAGCTCACACTCAAACCTACTAGTTTAGACACAGCAGCCAGATGGTGACTGGAAACCCTTTTACATACATGCTAACATATATGCACTAATTTCTTATTTGTAGATAGCAAGAAGGATTTAAAAATAAATCATAGCACAATGGAATGGTCAATTGTGTTACATCATTTTATCTAAGCATGTTAAAGGTTAATAAATTAAAATTTGACATAAAGGCTCATGTTTGTTCATGGTCAGTGAAAAGGGGAGATTATAAATACCCACAAAATCACCAGTGGATGACACAGCTATTTGCTGAATAAACCAATTGCATCCATGTGTCTGCAGGCACAAGAAACATGATTTGTGGGTCTCCTTTTTCCTTTCCAGAGACTTGTGCCCAACCAAGCATCTCCCAGACTTTTAGGGTTTTCCACTGCTTTCACAAAGAGCTCCAGAAGTTTCTACAGCTGTGCACAGAGGCAGAGCCTTTACATCTTTACCTCTCCTGCAGAAATAACATCAGTGACTAACAGCTTTGGGGTAGGGAGGAGGGAAGGCTGGCAAGGTCCAATCCTGCCCTAAGTTGTCATAGTCTTCAAAAACAAGAGGATGCTAAATTATTGCTCAGACAGCACAAGTTCCACACCTTGTTTTTACACCTTGCTGCTTCATGGCTTATCAAGGAACATCTGCCTTGAGCCCACCTGGAACAGACCTGAGCTGTCCCTCCTGTCTGCCCCACCAAACTGCACTGGGACAGCTCCACACCCTCACCCCCAGCACCCAGTTGGAGCTCCAGACTCTGGTTTCCTTTGGCAGGGTAACAATCTTGCCCTCGATGTATCCTGTTTGTTACATTTGCTTTTCCCTGCCTTGGGAGGGCACAGGTAACTCCATGCTCCCTTCAAAACTCAGATCAGCTCTGTCTCAGGACAGAAAGACAAAACCCAGTCGGACTCTGGTCACGGCAGTGCTGTAGCTTGTTGGTTACTGCACTATCAGCAGGGAGAACCCCTCTGGAGTGTCAGGTTTCCAGAGTGAATGAGTATATAAACACAGTCAAAGCAATAGCTGCTCTTTGTGTTTGTTTCAGTTTGACAGCTGTGCTTCAGCTGTGATTATACTCTGTTCTGTACGAGGAAACGTGCTGTCTGCCTTCTAATGAACTCTTCATCATCAAAAACCTCAATATAAGGCCCAGCAATTAAATATTTGGAAAGAAATGGACTGAGACCACAAAATCAGACACGTTCTAAAGTACAGACATTAGTGTAGTGTTAATCATCCCCTGCAGTGTGTTCCAGTGACTAACCAGACAGAAGGAAACCACAGCACTTGGGTTAAAACCAGAGGACCCCAGAAGATGCACACCAGGACAGCTCTCATGCACTTAGCTGCAAACACAGGCCATAGAGGATAAGCAGTGAAAACACACAACCCTTCCCCTCAACAAATAATCATCATCATTCACCCAAAATGTTATTTCCACCCTGCAATCCTGACCTCCAGCTCCAGTTTGACTGATGGTGCTGGCAAAGGGGGCAGCTGATAAATTGAGCCATCACCATGTTCCCAGCACAGAGATAATTCTCAGAGCTGGTCGATCTGCTACAGCGACTGTCACACCTCACCAGCTCCAGGGCACAGAGTCACACACAAAGCAAAGGGCTGCATGCAAGACCCCCTAAGATCTGGGAGAGAAGTGTCTTGCTCCACTGACATGGAATAAGGGGCTTGGAGAACTGTGAGAACAAACAGAGCCAGCATGCAATGCATGGTGTTTAAGGATGGTCCAGATGTTGGGGTGTCAGTGGTGGTAGCTGGGATGGATCATTGTGGGCTGTCATTGCTACACAGCCAGATTCAGCTGGGAGGAGAGTACAACTGGGTGACATGGAAAGCTTCACATGCAGGTGCTTTGTTCCCCAAAACAAGAGTTCCCACCTCAGCAGCTGGGAAACAGCCAGGACACAAAGAGGCTGGACCAAACCCCACAGAGAGTGGTTAGCATGGGAAGGGGCAGGGTACAGCCCTCACCACCCCATCCCTTTATCCTGCAGCATGGGCATGCTTGGCTGTTGGACCTACCTCACTGACAGGAGCATCCAGCCTTCCCCAGCTTTTATAGACTACTGTCCCCAGCCCAAGAGGCAAATAAACCCTTTTCAAATAAATTTCAATTAGCCAGGCTTTCCTATTGTTAAAGATCAAGGAAAAGCCCCGGAGAACCCGATTAACATGCAAATGAGTAGGTACACAAACACAGTTCCTACGTGAGCCAGTATCAGCAGAAACACAATTAATTCTAAATACAGATACATCCAACGAGATTAACATTGGGCAGCTTTGTAACAGGCTCTCATAACCTGCTCGTTTACACCCAGTGCTGCCGCTGAGCCTCCCCGAGAGGCAGAGAAGCCTCCCCGTGTCTTTGCTGCCCAAGAGTGAGATCCGTGGGGGTGAATGTCCCCAGGTCCCTGGCTGTAAATCCCAGCAGAGAACAGCTCTGCAACCTGCACGGCGGAGCAGCTGAAGGAGCTGCACTGCACACACACGGGGTGGAGCCCACCCAGCCTTGGCACGGCAAATTCCACCCCTCCAGGAGGATTTCTGGCTCCCTTTAGTTGTCCTGCCAGGAAAAACCCACTGCAGCACGTTGTGCTCTGCACCAGCAGCTCCATTCCCCTGACAACTGAGCTGACACTGTTCTCATGACCTTTCCTGAAGACGTGTGTCCTGTGGACAAAATTACCACAAAGTCCAAAGCCTTCCCCGACAGCACAGGATTTTAGAGCTGGGAACTCCACTGCAACTCCAAGAGTCATTTGCTTTTTCATTTTGCAGTAATCAATCTGCTCTGACCCTTATTTTTCTCATTGGCTTTCAACAAGTTATTTAACCTAGCAATTTCTTGAGGCACTAACACCTTCCTTCCTGAAAGGAGTATTCTGATAATTTCTAATTCAATATTTGCAAAATGCTTTCTATGGTTTTATTACAATTATCCCCTTACTGAAGGCAAAAATAATCCAAGTCCTTTATCTCATTTTGCCAGGACAGCATCACCAGGCCCCCACCCCTACAGCCAAATTGCCACGAAACATTTCATTACAAATCAGTCAGGTCTTTAAAAACCTTTCTGTTGCTCATGATTGTTTGCCTCCCACCTTTCCACCATGCTGTGGGATCACTTGTTATTTTTTTTCTACTAACCTTATTCCAAAAAGTGCATAAACTTTAAACAAGCTACAACTTTCTAAAAGTGTATTTAAAAATACATTTTTCATAAGTTTTTCCTCCTGTAACTGAGTTACAGCAGTCATGCTGTTTCAGCCAGGAAGAGTATTAGGCTGTTGAATGTGAACCACAGAGTAAGGTTAAGATTTTGAATACCATAGCATAGCCTAAACATGTTATCAAAACACAAATACTGCATCAACCGAAACAAGAAAAGGAGAGAGCAGCATAAACCAACTTACAATAGCAGTGAAAAGTCTCAGTCTCTGTTTTCTAAGCTCTAAAATTACGTCAAGTTTTCCTTCCTCTCAGCCCTTCCTTGCAGGCACTTTGACAGGGATCTGGATTGTATCACAGCAGTTCCAGAACATGGCACTGAGCTATAATACTGAGATATATTGGCTCTGTAGAGCTCAGAGAGCTGTACAGCCAGAGACAGAATGTTAACACTTGTTAGCAGGCCTGGTTAAGATAATTGTAGTCTGTCATGCCAACAGATAATGTGTCTCCTGCAGTCCCTGCAAAACTCCTGTGATGCCAATACAAGCAAGGAAAACCTGATCAGAATATGTTGTCCATGTGCAAATGAACCACCCAGAAATGGTTTGTGCCACCTGGTGGGCAGATCCCCACTGGGGACACTGCTCACTGAACCCAGGATGGTCTTCAACTGCAGAGAATCATGCTGGGGTTGTACCCTGGAGACGGACTGTGAGGAGACTCCTGCAGTGATGTCCTTGCCAAAGACCTGCAGTCTGGCAAGGCAAAGCTTTCCAACTCCAACAGAGAGACTTTCCCTCTCCAGAGATATGGGTAAGCGAAAAGAAACTGCTGCTCTTTGCATGCAACAACACAAACCAGCAATCAGTCCTCCCAGTTTAGTCCACGAGCTCGACTGAGCTTTCCTGACTGGAGAATGAAAAGCCAAAGGGACAGAGGGAGAGAAGTCACCCTGTGCAGTCACATCCACAGCAGATGCATTTTGTCAGCACCAATGTGCCAATACTCCTGGGCCAGCAAAGGGCTGCAGATTCAGCAGATGTTGGGAAATAGGAATAATCAATCTATATTCAAAGGGACTGCTTTGTTAAGACTAAACTAGCAGTGCTTCTGGAGGAATTCTACATTGAAATCACTCCCCTGAACAAATAAATGTACAACAAAACCCAACCAATGCAAAAGGCAGAACAACTCCTGAACAAGAGCCATTGAATTTGGTGCAAATGTTTGAGCTCAGGAAGCACTTGCAGCAATAAAGTACCAGTGTAAATTAATTGCAGACTTTTAAGAGCCTGTGCAACAATAGAGGCAAATCTAACCCTCGCACCTCCTGGGAACCCTGATTCAGCAGCAACTTCTCAGGCTGTTCAACCGTGACAGAAACTGGCACCCTCAGCCCATGCTAATATTCCTCTTGCAATATTTAAGAAGTGTTATGCTACAATCCAGGAGAGACTTCAAAATATTGTGATGTCCAAATATGTTATTACCTAAACAGAAGGTCTTTATGGAGTCATTCGAAAAGTAATGCTTTCCAAGAGTGGAACTCTGTAGGTGTGTGAACCAAACAACCCCAAACTGTCAGGTTTGCTTTGAGCAGGTTTTTAATCCCAGCAGGGTGTAGGGACAGAGACAGGCCAGCCCAATAACCCCAAATCTTGATCAAGCCTAAATAAGTGCTTCTCGTTTGCCACCATTAATGAACGTGACATAAATTGAGTTGAATTTTCTGCTGTCTAGCTGTCTTGATTCCTGGACTTAGACTGCAAAGCATAAAATGCTAAGTGTGGGTGATTCTCGTGTGCTGCAGTCTTTAGCCATAAGCTGAACTTAATATTTAATAGAGTCACAGCTGTAAGGATCTCTCAGCAGGGCCATACAGCTGCTCTCTCTCCTTCGGGTGCCCCAGTTGTCCAGCTCGCACGTAGACATGTGCATATGCTCCAGCCTGGGACAACTTGCACCATTTCATTCATAAGTAAATTGGAATGCACATGACAGGCTCTCCCATGAGGCAGGATGGGGGAATGCCATGACAGAGTTTGGAGATTTGGGGCTTTTTTACTATGTTTTGGGGAGGGGTTGTTTGTTTGCTTTTGATGCTTTTATTTGGTTTTGGTTTTTTTTGTTTGTTTCTCTCTTTCTTTCTTTCTTCTTTCGACCCAAATGATTCCCCAAGGACTATCCCACTTCGTGTGAAATCCAAAGATATTTCAGGAGTTACTCTGGGGCTTGTTTATCCATCTCCACCCCAACACCTATGGATTCCAGAGGCATGGGATCACAGGTTGATGCCAAAGAGCACCTGAACTAGCACTTGATTGAGAGGCTTGGATAAGCTCTGCTATCCCACACGGTGGGAAATGCAACAGGAGAGCCACAAGTAGGCTGGAATTCTACGTTATAGTAACACCCCTGTATGAAAGAGGAGGAGTCCACGCTTTGGGAATTGCAATTCCCTGCCGGACAGAGGGATAGCACACTTGAGAGCTATTTCCAGAATTTAAGAGGCACATCAATCCTGAGCTAACCCACTGCACAAGGATGTATTTCCATGCCTGTGCTGAAGGTCTCACAGTAATGGTCCATTACGGAGCCACACTGAGGGAATTGCTCACTACATGCCCCAGGGAAGGAGTGGTCCTGAGAGCTGGGGCAGGCACAGCACTGAGGCCTTGGGGTGGGGAGGGGGTAGATCTGTGGGCACTTCTATTCTGCAACTGAAACAGAGAGAAGAGAAGGTCTGTCTCCAGATTAGAGAGAAAAAACGCTACCTGGGGATTTCAATATCTAAACACTGCAAAGGAATGTTCTATTGCAGCTCAAAATTACACGTGTCTACAAAATATTTTTATAGGCTCACGCAAAAGTCTCAGTTTTACTTTCATTACCTTCTAATCTTCCTTTTACTATGTATATGTATTATTTAACTGGCAATTTGCATTTATGCTCTAAAAACTGTTTGGGAAAGGATTTGAAATAGGTTTATACATGACTTAACTATTAAAAAAACCCCAAAACAATCTAAATGCTCCATCCCCACACAACAGTGATAAAAAGTATTCAGGGTTGGCTTTTTTATTGTGGCAAGGGGGGGTTGTTTGGGTTTTGAGGCTTGGGGTTGTTTGTGAGTGTATTTGGTTTTTTGAGGGGTTTAGGGAGGGTTTTTTGTTGTTTGCTTTGTTGTTTTATTTTGTAATTTTTTTAATGTTGGCAGGAAATGCAGTATAAAGATCCATTTATATCAGATTCATAATTATGTATTCAGGTAGAGTTTCAGATAGCCTTGAAGCAGCAGAGATGGCACTATTCTGCAGTCAGATATTCTTCATACACATTGCTATATAACGATTGATCATAACACAAAAGGAAGTTATTTTAATGCTTTGGGGGTATTCTACAAGAAATAGATACCCTTGTCCTCTGCACAAATAATTTCTAAGCAATGAGCTGTTCTTATTGACTGTGATGGGGTCAACATGAAAGCAGCAGAGATGGCCTCCCTCCCCAGAGAGGGAGTGCATGTCCAAATGATCATGCTGAGACAAGCACTGGTTTTTCAACCTGCTAGAACCAAACTTCAGAACATGAAGTCTGTACTACACACACAGATCTCAATGCCAGCATTTCCTGTACCTGTAACCTATTAGCTTACCCATAACCTGTAACCTGACCTACCTACAGCCTTGCTATTTCTCACAGCCTGAGCCCAGGCTGATGTAAGAGACACCTGTTTTTTACCATCACACCTAGGGAAGCCCAGGGAGCTGCCTGACACACTCAAAGCAAAACAGGGACAACTAAGCCAGCTTGATTATTACTCGTGGAACCAGATACCCTGTCAGACACAGGTATTGGTGTTGCCTTACTCCTAAGGCTGTGAAAAGTGTGTCAATGACCTCAGACAATCTCCATCAGTCACCTGAGAACAAATCCATCCTCCGCATGGGAGCCGGCAGTGTAAAAGTGCAGAGCAGGGCAGGGCAGCCTGGCTGAGCTTGCACTAACACACTGCCCTAGCACCAGTCGCAGCAGTTTGCAGAGCAGCACTCCCATTTTCGACATTTCTCTCAATTTTCTGTCACCGCAGCCCAGTTACCAAGCTCAATTAGTACCCAGAAGGCTGACATTTCCTCCCCCTGCCTTCCACGGGAGGTGAAAATCGCACAGCTGCAGTTTTGCTCTGGCCAGTGCTCTGGTGGCACTTGGCTGACACCTGTCGACACGGACCCACAGTCAGCCACGACACAACTGCTTCGCTGGCATTTTCATCCCTTCACTTGCACCTTTTCATTATTGCTGGAAAGCGTTTTGAAGCTAAAACCGTGCTGGAGAAATGCTGTGTATTATCAGCTCTGCTAGATGGCACTTGCTTTAGGATATTTAGGATATCTGTTCTAGGCTACCCAGTGAGGGAAGCAACAAATTAAGTAGTTATCCAAATTAACCAGCTGCATGAACAAAGACTAAAGGAGGGTGCAACACCTGGCACACCACTGAGGAAAGAGTTTCCTGCTGACACCTTGCTCTTAGCTGAAGGAGCCCCAAATTAGCCAAGGCACTCAGGAGAGGTACTTGTCCTTTCCCCTGAGAGATGAGGTCAAGAACTGGGTTGTGACACCAGCATGGAAACACTATTTTCTCCTCCTTATGAGCTTCCAATTCCCTTAACTACTGCAGGTCCTTCTCAGTGCCCAGAACCTGCTGCTCCAGGCTGAAGGCAGAGTGCTTTTTGAGTGTACTGATGGGAAACTATCTATGGTGAGATCTATTTACCACTAGTTCTCAGTTATTTCCATATTCCCATAACAAAGCCTAGATCCAGCAAGGATCCACCTTAGGCATATAGTTATATATTGCACTGATTAAAAAAAAAAAAAAAGAAAAAAAACAAACAACCAAAAAGGCTGTCCCTGAAAAAGAGATGAATTTTGAATGGTTTGCAGTATCACTGACTTGACCCATGACAATACCCCGAAAATTGCCCAGGATCTGGAGTTTGTTACCTATACTAAAGTACTCAGAGTAAGCTATAGGCACCTGCTAGTAAGACACAGATTTAAGCTTTTGCAAGCACTGCTCAGAGGCTTTGTTTTCACACTACTAAAGAAATAGGGGGAAACTCCATTGGGAAATCCAGGGAAAGCCTGTAGTTCATCACTGTGGCAAGTGCAGCACTTTGGGCAGTCCCACCCTCCCTCTGCCAGGTACCTCTCTGGAGCTGCTGTCACTGGACTCCACGTGCTGCAATTTGGCCATGGATGAGCCCTTTGTGCAGCTGCTTTGCTTATCCCCAGAAATTCCTCATCTATAAAAAACATATCTAAGGTGTCTGAGAAAGGGATTCTTCCCCTGTGAGCTGGTTACCCTCGTGAAAAGCTTTGTCTGTTCACTCATTTGGATTCATATTACAGAAACTATTGCTGCAAGCAATTTCAGCATCCCTGCAGAGCCTGCTTTGTCCTGACTCTACCAAGTAGGAAAACAAACACATCATTCCTGTTTATCAGCCAGAACACTGCAACAGGCTGGATCCCTGTTTTGGGCCAGACTGCCATTTATTCAATTGGTCACAGCTCTTTTGATTTCAACCAGCTCACACTAAGATACATCTCAATGATCTCGTCCAACCTTCAATTGTCCTAAAAGCAGAAAGAGGTGACACCCCCCTACCCACCACAGCAATGCTTACATTTCAAAGGAAGGGAGTCACAACAGGGCAGAAGGAAACAGCAATAAGCTTCATTGCAGAGAAAGAACAGACAGGATGAAAGCACTTTGCAGCACATGCAATTTTGGCATCACAATATGTACAACTTCCCCAGGGTTACAGCAAAATGCTGCCTTTTCTGTTAGAAATGGATAGTCTAAGAACCTCTGAAAGGCAGCAAGCACTGGAGTATCCAGCTGCAAGCAGTTACCCTATACAAAGTGTAGCAGAGAGGGGAGATGGAGAAGTAACCCTTCACTCATTCAACTTCCCTGATTTCTCCGTGGGAGCTCAAGCACTCAGGAAAACAAGATGAGGAGAAATTTCCAGGTCACAACAGTTAAAATGCTACATAAAGAAGTGCAGAACATGAACTTGCAGTCCAAGAAATTTAAAGTTTAAAACTTCAATGAAAATACAAAACAAATAATCATGAAAGAAATTATTTGTCAGAGGTAAAGGGGTAGACCACGGAGTGTCTCTAGTTTAAAAGCCTGTGAAGGAGGTCTCTGCTGAGAGCTTGTAGAAATGTCTCTGAAATGCAAAACTCCAGGTAAATGCAAAGAAAAGGGAAGATCTCATTAGCTACAAGGATCATGCCCTGCTGAGTATACCTGCACTTTTAAAAATTACCTTTGGTAGAAGTAATACCACAGTTTGAGTGACTCAGGTTTTCATTACACAGAAGCTTTGCTGTGTTATTACAGCAATATAAAGGCCTTAAAAGTAGTAAGGAATTCTGCCATACTTTGGAGCATCTCATCCAGCTTTGCTCTGCCCCAATTAGGGGGAAAAAAGCCCTGAATTGTAACTAAGAGGTATTCCAGAAAACACAGGATACCTTCATCATATGAACCAGCCAACTCCCCAGCTAGGCAAAAATTGTATTTTGGGCATTTATTACATCAATGTTATAGTCTGATTTTAGCAGGGACACAAGACATGCCTTTGCAATAGTCTTCAGGAACATCAGGCTTTTTTGGATGTCACATAAAACATTACAGTCACCACAAACAGGAGGACAACCCATTAGCTCCCAGAAGACCTGGGTCTGAATGCCAGTTGTGCTCCGGTTTCCTCCACAGTTCTCAGGAATTCATTCCATGTCTGTGTAGCTTCCCATCTGTGGAGATGGTTTACCCTGCATCAGAAATGGGGTTTATGAAAGAATGTGTTCTCTGTGTAAGCACTTCTACTCTTCCCTATGGAAGAGGAATGTGTTGTGCCAGGCACTGCAGGTTGCTGATGCTGTGGTGTTCTCCCTGTGATTCCTCAAGGGCACCTCATTACAGTCATTTTTGGTGGCAGCAAATGTACCCAAGGACTGCTAAACTTCTAGAAAACATGTATTGATATGTCCTTTTCCTTTGAGTCTGGGTGTTCCTGATCTAATGGAACAGCAACACAGTATCTGATTGATGAGGTAATATTTAATTGCATCATTACAGCTGTAAGAACATTGAAAGTTCTTGGCTTAGGTAAAGCTTCTTCTGAGGGAATGCCTGAAAAATGTACCCCTCGAAGAAAGCATAGGAACACTTGGCTTCAGTGTAATTATTTTGTGTGTGTGGTATCTTGAGCTCTGGTTGGGGAACCATAAACATTACAGAGATAATAAACAGGCTGTCAAACTCAATGGCAACATATCTCTGGTGATTATTCATTGAAATGGCAGTCAGACACTCAGCAATCCTGTTCCACAGGAAATCGTGCCTATAACAGGGAGGAACGTGTGTTTTCAAGTCTCCAGCTGCCACCCATGAGTAACCCTGGGGTTCCCAGGATGTGAGGGGCTGGGGACCCCAAGTGCTGTGCTCCAGGGCACTGCCTGTCTTCTGGAGATGCTGAGGGGGAAGGATGGAGCTGCCAGTAATCAGTGTTTGAAGTAGAACATTAAACAGAGAGCCAACAACTTCAAGGGGCAGAAGCTCCTTGTTCAGAGGACTGCGAGAGGCAATGGTTCTGAACTCGCCTTTGGTGAAACTGCTTTCAAAGAAAGCACTACAACAGGTAACATTTAACTTATTAAAAACAAGAGGTAGGACTATTCATTTCTAAATTACATATGACCTGAGTCTTAAACTCTCAGCACCTGCCCATCCAATTAAGAGTTCAGCCCTTGTATATAATTTAACATAATTACAGTAAAGATATCTAAATGCAAATTGATTTCATCAAACAATGAATACTTCAAGAAGGTTAAGCCTCATATTTCTGAAATGAGTTCTCACTTTAAATGTTTCTGGAGACCTTAAGGCTAATCTTCAGCATTACCAAGTATCCATGAGCAGTCAGAAGAGCTAAAGGTATATTCAGATGATCTTGGAAAAATCTGGACATCCAAAACACCACCACATGTTGGTGAACACTGGAAAGCCTTCTCTAATTGAACCTAATCAGAGGGAAATGAAAGTGGCTGTGCAGAAGAGGCAGAGAGGGGTGAAAAGGCTCACCCAGAACCAGACACCACCAGGCTCTGACTGCCCCATCAACATCCCTGCATTTCTCAGCCTCTCTGAGACATGAACCACTGACAGACCATCATATTCACAAGTTCACATCAGAAAGGTTATGCAGGGGGTAGGCTGTGGTCTCTTACTGCTGCTTCAGTAAGAGCCTGGGATGTTAAACCAGGATTTAGGACCCAGTTCCTCTTTGGGACTGGTGATTTATTCCAGCAGGATGCTGCCAGCACCTGCTTTCAAACTGGTGCCATAACCTTCCTCTACAGTCCTTCCAACAGTGACATTGGAGATGTATTGTAATTACTGCATTGCCACTGCAATCAACAGGCTATTACTGACTCCTATTAACATAATGGACTTCAAAGAACACAGATTTTTTTATTTTATCATGGCAATGTGACATGTTATGCTTCTGTCTTTGGAGGATGCACCAAGCAGGCAGACACCCCATCACTCAAATGGTGTCCCTTCCTGGCAAGCTCCTCTTTGAGACAGCAAGGCAGGGGAATGCCCTTGAGGAGTCCAGGTGTAATCTCTGCACTAGTGGAGAAGAAATATCAAAGGTGAGAAGCCCTTAGAAACTGCAGGAGAGTAGTGATTGCTCAGTGGCTGGGAAAAAAAATAATTAGCCCTGCCAGAGATTTCCGAGGAAATCCTGATGTGTTAGGGGACCTATTTTACATCCTGCCTGCTAAAAGGATTATATCATCTATCAGAGGTGGCTGCACTACACACTTCCCTTTATCATACACACACCAAAGATCAGGTGAGAGGTTTAATAAAATACTAAATGGAACAAAATGCCAAAGAAATGGAGCTATAATTACCTCTGAAGATTTTTTCCTTGCCTTGCAGGAAGCATTTTCATTACACAGTCTTTACATTTTGAAGGCACCCAAGTTCTTCCTCAATGATCAATAAAACAAACAAAACAAAAAAAATCACAAGGCAAGACAAAGCCTTCTCACCAAATCCTGCTTACTTGTCACCCCAAAACAGCAAGATTGAGAGGAAGTAGAAAAAAGTCTTCGTGTGAAAAACAGGTTGCCTTCCCTCCCTCGTGGTGAGGGTAGACCAGATCTTTACTTGGAGAAAATTGGCATAATTTCTTTCTAGTCAACCAATTAAAACAGGAGAGCTCCCGAGTCCCTGAGGCTCTGATTATTTCACACTGTGCTACTGCAGACATTTTAGTCACCATGGGGTAAAGTTACCATGATGCATGTCCTTGAGGATATATTAATAGTGAAACACTAGTACTACAATTTAATAGGATTAGCTGAAATTGCTGTAATACATTTTACAGATGGGGAAACTGGGACACAGGCAGACTTAATTTTAAGCAACTAAATCCATATTTTGGCACCAAAGCAACCTGATTCTCAGTAGTGCAGAACACTTAACTCCCACGCTGCAAGGGGCTACAGGTTCCCAGTTCCTTTTTCCTGGAGGCACCACCACACCTCTTTGGAGCTCACACACAGTGCTGAGAGGTAAATCAGCACCTAGCAGGGTATGTCACCACCAGAGCCCCAGCCTGTGTGCACCACCAAAGAGACCCCCACTAAGGTAATAATGGACCTGCCTTGCAGGAAATGCCTACAATTACTTTATATATCGCACCTTCTCTGTCTCTCCCTTGATACGCCTTTTTCCCTTCCTCTCTCTCATCTGCACTGGAGTATTTCTCCCCCCTGCCTTCAAAATCCAGGGACAAATACTGTCCTCCTCTAGACTGTGTTTGCTCCATTGGAGCTGATGTTACTCCAGTGTAAAACTTGGCTCTCCCTGCTCTCAGGTGCTGTTCTTATTTGTTCCCCCTCCCCCCCCCTTCAAGTTATTTCTTTTCCCTAATTTCTTTACTTTTGCTCCCTGGTGTTCAGGGAGGAGAGCAGCACCAATTCTCAACCTTGCTAGCAGAGCTCTAAACTGCTATATGAAGAAAACCAACAAAGACCACAGCCCAGTTTCCACAGCTCCAAACCTAAAGCAAAGCAAGTTTTTCCAGTACAATACAGCAAAGCTTACCATCCCCATTACATTATTCATTGTTACATTTCTAGTCCCTTAAACTGTCACAATTTGTGCTGGTCCTTTTTTGCATTGTATTTTTTACTACATTCTTATTCTGCAAACTCTGAAAACGATCCCTGACTGTTCTCTCTCTGTGCAAGCTCCAGGACTGCTCACAAAACTCTGCAGGGCACGTTACAGCACCTTCATTATCATCTGGCTCCTCCTGGTGTCTTGGCTGAGTTCTTAGACATCCCTTTTTCCCATTTCAGTAGGCCAAATTAGCATCCTGCTTTCCATCCCACAGCCATTAAAACAAATGTATTCTGTTGCAAAGCATCCTTGCCACCCACCAGACCTAATTTGCCTCCTGTGGGCCCATAGCTGGAGAAGGAGAGCATTGCACCTCTCCTGGGTCAGCAGCCTCCAAGCTGTGGATCCATCACCTCTCACAGAACCTGACAGCTCCAGTCGAGGAAGAGTTCCTCACCTTTGGATGACCTCCTTCCCTGTCCTCCAGCTGGGACTCTGCTGACCACTGGTGGCCTCTGTCAGTAACCAGCTCCTGTGACAATGTGGATACACCAATAAAAGCTCCAGTTCCATTAGTACTGCTTTTTGTCCAAGGTTGTTACCAAACTGCCTGATGAAAGAAATTAAAACCTAGCCTTTTGCTTCCACAGGGTTCACTAGAATGGAATTTGACAGCTCCTCCACTTTAGAAGCTTTATATCCCAGCTGGTTAACAAATGTGGTAAATAAGCTTACAATTGCACTTTTTCTTGTTGCTGTCAACTCCAACCTCCCTCAAGACGAAGAGGCAGTAGGTTAATTGTACATGCATTGCTTGCTGGCTCCCCTGCCCTACCCAGCACTGGGAGGGAAGAAGAGAGGGGGCTGGTGGGTCCATGTCCAGCTTTGCCACCTGAGTCCCTTACCAGGGTAAAACCTGGGAGAGCACAGCAGGGAACCCCCTCCTCCAGGGGCACAGCACTGCTCTGCCCAGGCCCACATGGTCCCTCACACCCCAGCTCCGAGCTGCTCAAACCCAACAACAGCCCTGCATTATCAGCAAGCCAACCCTGATGTTTCAGTGTATTTATGGCCGTGAATACTACACATTACATAAACACACTCTCCTGTCAAGCACTTGGAGCTGATCCTCCCACAGAGCTACAGTGGTGGTTCTGGCAAATGTGTATAAGGCTAAATGATATTATTTATACATGTGTGGTAAGTGTAGAGAAAGGGGTAAGTGGGATCCATCCTTGCAAGTGGTAATTAATAAAATTATCACAGATAACCCACCCAATGACCAAAGAAAACAAACGTTTATGATTCAGCAGTGATTTAAGCACTCTGCCTTGCATGGAAGAGAGGGAGGAGTAAGGAACTACTCCAGTAGACATTCCCCCAGTGCAGGAGCAGCTCCCTTGGAGCATTGCCTTTGCAAAGGTGGAGAAACAGATGCCCAAGGCCACAGTCACAAAGGCAAAACCACGAGGAGCTCCAGTGGATGAAGGGATTTGACATCACATCAGGGCAGTCTAGATCCCCCCACAACCCCACATGGTGACCAACCAACATGCCAGCCAAATATGATTAACACAGAACAGGCTGAAAAGCGCCTGAATACAGAAATTCAGCCTTTGGAAACTGCAACAGCCAGCTCTATTCCAAAGAGTTTAGGACATGCAGTACACCCAGCAGGACAGGGACAAATTAGTCACACTGTGAGGTCACAGCCGTGCCCAGGTGCCCCAGGGATGGTCATGAGCTTCTTGTGGTCAGCCCTGCCCAGCTCTGCAGGGCACTGTGGTCTTTGCACCTGCAAGTTCTGCCTTCTTACCACAGCATCTTCGTTATCATCTGCCCCTTCCTGATGTTTTTTGCCCAGTTCCCTGGCATTTATTTTCCCCATTCCAAAAGGCCAGATTAGGATCTTATTTTCCATTACCACAGCCATTAAAACAAATTTATTTTGCTGCAAAGTATCCATGTCACCACCAGACCTACTCTGCACGCTGTAGGCCCATCACTGGAGAAGCAGAGTGTCACATCTCTCCCAAGCCGTGTCTCCATCACCTCTCAGAGCACACAGACTCAGACTGGCTGCCCGTATAATTATTGCCAGCACATTACAAACAGGACTTTGCTCAGCAGTACCATGGGCTTTCATGACCTGATGCCAGGTTTGAGAGGTTTATTTTCCGTCCGTGCTACTGAGGCACAACAGGGAAAATCAGATGCCACACAAAGAGGGGAGACCTCTGCCACCAGCTTCTGGGACTGCTCGAGTGAGAGGGAAATGACAGCCCTCTGTGTGCTCAGGGCTCTATCCCATAACCCAGAGTTCATCCCTTCTCATTCATAAGAGACTTTTGAACAAAAACTCAGATTTAGTCCTATATGTGTTGATTAACTGAGGTTAAAACTTCCTGACAACAGGCAGAACATTCTTGAAGTGCCTAATTCGTGGCTTTTACACACGACCATGGTCTGTGTTCCTTTAGCAAGGGCTCTCTCACCTGCCACAGCAAGGGTTTCTCAAGTCCTCAGTCCAGCACTGTCACAGAGACAGCCCCTGGAGGTTTGGAAAAGTGCTGCTGCAGCAAAGGACTCCTCAGCATTGCTGTCCGGGGGATTCTCAGTAAAGTGGCACTTGGGCATGGGATTCTTAATTCTAAATTTGTACCAACAGCAGCAGAGTCATTCTAAAGCTCAGCAAATTAGAAGGCTGGGCTAGATGAACTTTCCCTAACCCTTATAAAGAAAATTCCCTATTCTAGCACAAAGTGCTGTATTGTCTATTACCCATCACATCTCACTATTGCTTCCATATACTTAAAGAAATCTCTGATTACTTATATATATAAAAGTCAGGTTCTTTACCTCTTTAATTTACAGAATAGTCATAATGGAAAATGTGTATCATCAAATAACAAACAAGCCAATCTATAATTATGAAACTGCCTACAGAGAAATCCTTATGCACTCTCAAAATGAAATCTGAACTTCAAACAGCAGAACAAGAAGATATATTATTTAAAAACTAATTAGCAGAACTGATATACAACAGAGAATGATACACAAGACTATAAGGTTTTCTAAGTGTCCATTTTACCATTAGCATTTTAACAAGAAAAATATCCTAATTTTAAAAAGACCATAACTGACTTCACCAGCAATGTTATTTGGCAATTTAAGTTGTTCCTTTCGGCTTTGGAAAGAAATGGCAGAGTTTGGTCAAAAACTTCTTAATCTGATTTGAAATACACCCATTAGGACTGGAACCTGATCCAACCCCCTCAAGAGCACAAAACCATTTGCACCATCACTGCAAAGCAAATGCCACTGCACTATTATCAGAAGTCCAAGAGCAGCTCAATTTTTATGGAAGAACAAATCTCTCAATCAGAACTCTCAGAAACAGAACATGTGGACCCTGAGTGGTGCAGCATTTTCTATCCTTGAGCTTTGTCACTGATCCAATTCACTGCTGAGGAGATGTTTTGTTTTAAACACAGCGATGGTTGCTCTGTCCTTAACCCCAGAAACACATGCTGACAATTCAGCTCCTGCCCAAGTGCTTTGCTCAAAGAGGCAATACACAAGTAAATTAGTTTACAGTTTTTCATGTGAAAAGCTGTTAAGTTTCCCAAAAGCTGTGAAGCCTTGTTAGAGACACACTCAACACCAAGGGGAAAAAAACTCTGCAGAACAAGAGTACTTCATTTACCAGCATCTCCACACAAAGAACACAGGGCTGTCATCCCCTCCCAGAACTGCTGTGCTTTTGTTTTGTTTTTAAAGCACAAGTCGCTGTTGCTTTAGAAAAACAGACATAGCAAGGGAGCACTGTAACAACAGGGCTTGAGGAGCCAGGCTACACGTGGGCCGTGCAGTGGGGGTGTGCTGGGAAGGCAACTCGAAGCCCACTGAGGCTGCTGTGATTCCCCATAATGACAGACAGACACACACACCTCAGACAGCCTTTTCAAAAAGGGCAGTTTTCATCCTACACACACTGACTGCTCAGCCTTGAGTCTAGGGCTCTCCTAAAGCTGGCTGCTGCTCTTTAATCGCAGTGGTTCCTGTTAGCTGCAGTGGAGTGCTGTTACTGCTCTCAAGAGGGCTGGGGCTCAAGGGCTGCTGCTTCACAGAGCCTCACATTGTGTGTGCTCGTTGTTACCCAGATCTGCTCAGAAAGAAACCCACCAAAAAACCCTGGACACTTGATGTGAGTCAGTGCTTTCCTGCCTAACTGAAGGAGTGCAGCTGAACCCCATCCCCTCCCTGCAAAAGCACAAAAACCTTTTGGAAACTGAAGTGCAAACTGGAAATGAAGTTGGTTGAAGGCCAACACGCAGGACTGCAGGACAGTGTTTGTGGGTTTTGGTTCTCTAACCTGCTGGAGACACTGTTTGATG
This sequence comes from Margarornis squamiger, assembly GCA_035222235.1. Lineage (NCBI taxonomy): Eukaryota > Metazoa > Chordata > Aves > Passeriformes > Furnariidae > Margarornis > Margarornis squamiger. The sequence goes on from JAWWTY010000038.1 coordinate 5,251,658, forward strand.
CTGAGCTTTGGTTTGGACTTCAGTTCCTAATTTGCTAAAATGATGATGAGAATATCAACATCAAAGCAACACCCAAAAGTTCTTGATTGTTTCATGCACTCCCCCATTTCCCAGCACATTATCAATGAGCAAGTGCCATCACACAGAGGTGCTTTCCTCATCCCCCCTGTATTCCACATGTTTTCAGCTCATCATTACAGGGTCAGAAACCTCTGCTCCCACAGTTACCATTTAAGAGGCACCTAAAGCATTTTTCTGCTGTAGGATTCAAAGCAGATGCCACCCATATTGTATTTACCTCCATGGCAAAATTCTCCACTTGAATCTGGTCTTGCTTAAAGTGATGCAAAGAGGAAAGTTTTGATTCTACAATGGACCTTGATTTTTCAGTGCATCTAATTAAGCAAAATGTTTTAGTGGAAAAGGATAGAAAAAAAACCCCATTGGTTTGACAGCTGAATCAGGGACCTGATTAATAAAATAGCACAGAATTTTTGAGTTTGGAAGGGATCTCTAGAGGTCACCTTGTCCAAGAGCCCTGCTCGAGCTGGGGCACCTAAAGCGAGCAGCCAGACCATGTTCAGAGAGCTTTGAATATCTCTAAGGTTCCTATTAAGAACTGTTTCAAATTGTCTACTCTTTAGAGGGAGCAATTCATATCAGATTGGCACAGACCTTGCTAGGTCATCTTTTATCTTCTCTCATACAAGATAAGTAGTTTGAAAGTTAACACTAAAGTTCATTGGCAGTGATTTCCTCCTAGAAAGAGTACAGTGCAAGCACCTCAAACTCCATCAAATAAGTGAAAGATGGCACAAACTATAGATGTGAATGCACTGGGAAAACTCCCAATACTTTAAACAAGACTACTTCAGAATGAACACTGCCTCGGGATGTTTGCATCACACCACTCTCTGGTTCTGAAGGTGGGGTTTTATGGATTTTTCATCACTTGCCTTGGCCTTGAGAGCCTGTAAAGGAACTTGGTAAAAACTGACTTTTAAAAGCCTTTGTGATTCTTCTAAGACTTCTAAAAATCAAATCTGAATCCTGGAACAGGTTTATGTATAATTTATGTGTGCAAACTCCAGTCACACACACTGACTTCTGTGCTTAAGGCCCGAGTAGTAACAGCATTCCTTTCATTTGGAATCCAGATACACAGAGTCCCAAGGCAGAAGGGAAGTCTGGTGGCATCAGCCAGAGCAGCTGTGCATGGCTAAAACAAACCCCCGTGCTGTAACCAGGGAGCTGTCCCCACTCTAACCCTGCAGAGCTGGGGAGGGCGGTTTGCAGTGATACAGACACTGAAAGGGCTAAAAAGGGCTTGGGAGCTCTGTGTTCTACAGGAAAACATCAGCCACGGGAACCCCTGCTTGCAAAACGCATCTCTGATCTCACCTGCTTTTACCACATCTTCCACAGGATTACAAAGTTCTCCCCTTGATTAAAAAAATCCTTCAGAATGGCAAATTACAGCCTGCAAGCTGGATGCAAACAAAGGAGCAATTATTTTACACTTAACGAGGGAGAATCCACAGAACTGACATTATTCCCTTTGAATCTCAAACACCATTTGGGGTGCTTACCAATTCCAGCTATCACTGTACTCCTAAAAATAGACTAACTCATACATTTGCACAGCAATATCTCAGAAGACATATAAATTTCATTAAGTTCCAGTTCTAATAATATAACTATAAGGGCTGAAAAGTCTCTCAGACAGCAAAGCATAGCTGGGTTAAAAACGCGTAGAATAGAAGACATTAAATTGTACACAATTTTTGGTTATATTAAAAAATTAATCAAGGCATAAATAGAAACACAATTAAAACAATAATGTGCCACGTGTATCTTGCAGAAATCTAGCATAATGCTTTGAAGCATGACCACAAACTGGCTAGTAGGGATTCAGGGGCACAGTTTAAGCATTCCAAAGGAAGGAGTAAACATCCTGTGGCCCAGGGACCTCATTTGCAAGGCAGCCATTCTCCACTGCAGAGATCCCAGCAGGGGCTGTGGCAGCAAGGAACAAGTGGATGCAAGGAAGGAGTTCTGCTGCCAGATAACTAAAGGCTGCTCTCCAGCACTGACCAGCCCTTCCCCAGGCCTCAGAAGCACTCTGTGCTCTGCAGGCACAAACCCACAAGTGCAGCACAACTACTTTAACTGGCAAAGGCACATTAAAGCAGAGTTCGAAAACTGTTAGGCAAAAGTCAAGATTTATGGACACGGGCAAAGGCCACAAATTAATCTGGAGTGCACTATCCAAAGGAGACACTTGATGGAATTTATAAAGTGAGGAAAACCATCAATCTTGCCTGTGCCAGGGTGGAGAATTGCACGTGGTTCTGACTCACGTCAGATAAGGGATGTGAAAATCACCGTCCATGAGGCTCTAAACTCTACCTCTGCTCTAGAACTGCTGAAATATTCTGTATTACAGACATTTGCCATGGAAGCAGTAGCCAGAAGAGCAGGCTGTGGCTCCTCTGGCTCTCCCAAGAGCACTCTGTTCACACAGGTCATGTCTCCCCAGGACTGCTGTCCCACACTGTTGGTCCCCAACAGCAGCCCAGCTTACACCCACAGACCTTCAGCTTCCCTCCCTCCACCTGCCAGGGCTGAGACCAAGGTGGTGACACCACAGTCCAGGAGGAGGCAAGAGCAGTGCCCTAGAGCAGAAGGGCTGGAGAAGTGAGAAGTGCTGTGATTGCAAAGCAAGGTTTCCAACATGGCAGGAAGCCCTGGAGGGAGAGGGAAGGAGAAGAGAGACTTGTCTGCTGAGAGAGGCAAGCCCAGGTCGCTACAGCTCAGTGATTGACTTATTCACAACTAAGTTGTGTTTGAAAACACAATCCTGGCATTTCCTCAGAGCACAGCTGACTCTCTCCAGCACTCCAGATGGGTGTATTTTACACATATAGAGGTTGAGCAATAGTTTGATGCATGGCCTAAATGACAAATGAACAGGTGGAGAGGACTCCATACATCATTTCTGATACATTACAGCTATTTTTACACTTCCAGAGTTTGCAAAAATATTAACAATAAATGAATGTTGATAGAAAGGTTGTGGGAATGTTTGAGTGATTTTTATTGTATTTATAATACACAGTAGTAGTAACATGAAACCAGCTATCAATGTTTAATAAATGTTTTAGCAACACATGTTATAAATTATAAATGGGTGACTATATTTGCCATATAAAATATGCATAATGTTTGCTAAGCACGTGCTGTACCTTTTTAAAAAACTATTAATGACAAAGTGACTAGAGGTATGAAAGTTTCCAGACATGTTCAGGAAGCAATTTCTAATTAAACAAGTAAATATAAAAGTAAATGCAATTAGATTGGTCTCTGCTGTAGTGTAATTGTTTAATAAGTCTTTCATTCCAAGCTGTGTGCAGACACTGACTACTCCAAATGCTGTATTTGGGAAAAAAACTACATAGGATAAACCTAGTTTTTGTTGTCAACTGCTGAGTGACTTCTTAGTTCCAAACTTCTATTTTTAAAGATAAGATCTTTTTCCTAATGAGTATTTAAATGAAAGACAATAAAATGATTTGGTACATTTTGGACTGTGGAAATACCCAATGTTCATTATTGCTGGCCCAGCCAGGTGAGAAACACAAAGCAGTTACTACTGCTGACATGGAGACAGAAATTATCTCTCTTTAGGGAGTGGTATTGTTCTGAAAAATAAAAATAAATGAGCTAAGAATAAGGGAGACCCTTTTATTTCTCTGATGAGGAACATGAACACACCCCCTCCCCCGTGCACAGCTCTCTCCAAGCCCTGCCAGCAAACACTCTGCTGGTCCAAGAGGAGCCTGAGTCCCACTGTACTGCACAATAACTCACGCCCGTTACAGCAGGGCACTGATTTGACTCTTCCAAAAGGATTTGCCCTCCCCCTGAACTTTCTGTCTGTATTCCACAGTTAGGAAGTACCACAGAACCTGAGGGTACAGCTGTCAAGCCCATCCATTTGCTTCCATATGGACTTTGTCAGCAGCAGAACAAAGAAATTACTCCAGAGCCTCAATACCTTGGTAAAGTTACCTTGGTAAAGTTTTGATTCATTTTGGGGGATGAGTTTATTCTCAAGAATGCTTTGTTCTGCCTGCTCTCTTATGACAACTACTACCTGGAGAAGGAAAAACTTTGCAATAATTGGAGCAACCTCCTAAAGCAGAGCCTAAATTAGCTGAATTCAAATGTACACAGCAACAGGGAAATTGTTTGCAAGCACAGAATTCCATTCCTAGCTGACCTATCGATTGCACACTTAGTCCAAATTTCAATTAACCCACTGCCTGCAACAGTAACACACAAGTGCATAAAACTAAACACATGGGTAATTGTTTGCAAGATCAGGTCAGTGATTCATCTACAATATTAAGTTGTTCCAAACTGAAAAGCTCATGTGGGTATTAATGCCAAGGGCTCACAACTTCCACATACAATTATCATCGATGCCTCCCAGTTTGTCTCCACTTACTCAGTGAAGAACATGCATATTTACAGAATTTAAATGAAAGCTAATGTATCTTTCACATTAAAATTATAGCAGCTCTGTATCCTCCCATCTGGATCAGAGCAGGCAACTCCATTCATGTTCTATTTATGTGAAACCTGCACAAAAAAATGACAGGAAGAGAATCAAAAGGGGAAGGATGACAGAAAAGGAACATTTTGCACCTGTTCCCTCCCAAAAAAACCTCCCAGATCTCTGAATTAATCTCTCCATTTTAGACTAGCACAATGTTATTTTGCCTGCCTTTTTGTCCTTCATTTTACACCTCAATATGGCAATAGAAATCCTTCCAAAAATGCAGGAATTAAGGTTATTGTATTAGAAATGCACATTTCCTGCTACCTATTTTCCTGAGGGTCTTTGCATGTGCTCTAAGTTGCATGAGCCCTTCCTCTAGAAAAGCAGGGGAGTTCTCAGTCCCCCTGTTGTAGCTCTGAGCAAGTCCTGGGTAGGAAAGCCTAAGTCCCACTGCCATTTTGAATGTGGTTTGAGAGCACCAGGCCGAACATATGGGACTGCTTATGGTTTATTATTAAACACAGTGATCTTCACATGCTGAACATTTCATGTGAAAATTAGGGAGCAGTAAACAGTGTTACTGCTTTTTGCACTCGTAGTTCCCAAACTGGTACCAAGACTTCTGACTAACTGCAGTACACATTTATTGCGTGTTTCACTGTTCATCTAATCACAACTGGCAATCATTTGCTTCTAAGAACCACAAGAAAAAGAATATAGAAATCCGAGTACAATGACTTTCAGACACTCTCCCTGGCAGCTCCAAGAGTACACCTTGATGAGTGACTCCCCCACTATATCAGCACTCAGTTGGCAATACAACCCCTTTTGTTTTCCATGCCTCACTTTTTCAGTTAAAAGACAGCAAGGCGCTTCTCAAGTCTACTGTGAGTTTCTGTATGTGACCTTCTGCAGTGTGAACAGAACTCAAAGCAGATGGTGATAAAGTTGCACAGAAGATTTAAGTTATACTCCGATCTGGAGGTCAATCTTGTTTTCAATAGCTGTTTCAGCTTCTCACCAAAAACCCATCCACTTCTCACAGAAACTAATGGGAATCTTGCAGCTTCTTTGCACAGGGCCTGGATTTATCCTCAGTTTACTTGTTTGCTACAACACACAGTAAAAAGGGACCAGAACACGCTGCCGTTTCAGAGATCTTCATTAACCATCAAAAGGCAGATTATAAGCAACAATGCATCTTTTGGTGGTGTACATTGAGCTCCACAGTACCACCCAGCCCATGAGACATTCACCACTGCTGAATGAGGCCCCCTAAAGCAAAGCTGGAACTGTGGCATTGCCACAGAAAAGCCACACCGACCACCTGGCTGTGGAACAAAGGGATGGAGGAGGACAGATGAAGGTGACCTTCTGGAGATTCCCTTCAAAAATTCCCCTCGGTTTTGGAAATCATATCTGCATTTCTGACCCTGCCTTGCACCCAAAGCTTCCCCAGCTAACAGCAGAGAGAGGGGAATATCCCTGTACTTTACAACCACAACCTAGATCCCGACCCCAGGAAGATTTGCCACTGGAAAAGTAGTGCAAAAGTTGCCTGGAGGTCTCCCAAGGTCTGTGCTATGCTAGCACTATTGGATTTGCAGTGAGAGGCTCAGCAGGATAAAAAACAAAAAATGAACTAGATTAGATTAAATAGTCGGACATCCTCTCTTTTGAAAGAGAAAAAATAATCTAATTGAAAAAAAATTAGAAAATAAATGACATACCCTGGGCACAGTCCCAGCAGAAACTGCTGAGGCTGATCTTTTGAATCCTTTCATTTCTGCAGAAGAGGAATAATTTCACATTTGGAAGTATCTGCTAGCTTCTGGGAAACCAGATTAATTGCACAGTCCCAGTTTCAGGATCAAAAACATTCTGATGGTACAGCACATGCTTATTTTTTTGGATTATCTATCCCTTGCTGCTCAGTTCTGATAAATTTCATCAACTAGAAGCTTCATGCCACTTTTTATTGAAGTTGATACTCTGGATAACTTCAAGACTGATAAGAAGGTTCCTTTCCAATTACAGTTATTACTCATATTTCTTAGGTAGCACCTGCAGACCAAGCCAGGCTGATGGCAAATGGAGGCACAGGAGTGCAAGTCCCTGACCCAAGGAGGACAAACTGCTGTGCAGGGACACAACATGGGCTTGAAGTGGCAAAACAGAGAGAAAAATATCTCAGTAACTGTGCCTGCCACAAGAATGGTTACTAGGAGCATGCAAGCTAAAGAGAAGGGAGGGGAAGACAGAAAAGCAGATAAAATTTCTTGTCCCGGGCATTGCAGGACACAAGGCACAAACGGAATGGGAGATCTTGGACAGGACAGTGTGACAAAGGGACACAACTCAAACTGCAAGAAGGTTTCTGAGTACCAGGAGGGTCCCTGCTTAACAGTTTCAGTTCTGCTAGTCTGTATTACTTACTGTATTTTTCTTTCTCCAGTTCTGTTCTTGCTCTCTCCAGCTATAGAATTGCAGGGGTTTTTTCAGAAAACTCAGAACTAGATGAAAAATATTATAATTTTTTTCCAAAAAAAAGAGTATGAAATTCTTTGCTTTAAATTTTTAACCAGTGCTGCAGAGTCTTTGAGCAGTTGCCTCAAATTAGACTTAAAATGAACCTTTCATAAGCCCAAGCTTTGATAGATTCTATCCCATTCTGAGCTGTATCAAGAGTTCCTTATTTTAGCTGGGTGGGTGGGGGCAAAACCAATCAATCTATGAAGATATCATGAAAATAATCGCATTTTATGATTCCTCCATCTGCCTGACAAGCTCCATAGGTGCTCCAGGCTTCTGGGTGATCATCCAAACAGGACTTCTGACGACCCAAGGTGCCCTGCTGCATGAACTTTCAGGTTCCCTTAGAGAACAAATAGCTGTGATTGCCTACAATAAATCTAAACCAGATAAATGTTGCCCACTGGAATTTATTCTTCTGTTTCCATGCTGTGAAAGCACAGTGCAGCCACACAGTGCACCTCCATGAGCACAGCACACAGGCTGGGCAGCACTAGGAAGTGTTGCATGGTAACATTTGTACTCATGGAATAACCCCTGAAGATTTTAGTTTCCAGATACTAAGACCACTTGCTTGCCTTGGCTTGTAGGTTATTCATCCATAGAGAGCAGAAAACCATGCCATGAACAGCACCAATACATAAACTGGCATCATCATTTAAAAACCATATTTTCAATGAGATTTTTTGGCACTCATTGCATAGTAAACTGAGCACCCAGCCAGTGTCCTGGAGGGTCCTTTGAATATTGTACATGGGCCAAGAGCAAACATCTTCTTCTAGAACACAAAGTACCACAATGGCTTAGGATCCAATGCCTTATTTTCCACTCGTTTAAGTAGCTCCATAGCCATTCTTTCAAACCCCTTAATCCTCCTTCCTCCCTTTCCCTGTGTACCATAAAAAACACACTCTCCTCTGGGTACAATGCCAAGGTCCACATTTCCCCAAGCACTGGTCATTCCTCAAACCTAAATGCTTGTTGTCTTTCCATATCTCACAGGGCTAAAGCCAAGAAGGTTTTTATGCCCTTCATAATGTAGTTCCTGACCCCCCACAAATCTCCCCCTCTCACCAGCACTGATCAATACAACACTGAGCTTGTCACTGCTCATGTATTTGTGCAAACCTGCTGCTGACCTCATTGCTGTTCCATTCCCCTTTGCTCCACAAACAGCCCCCTTAAATCAATTATTTATCAGATCCACAGGGACTTCAGTAATAATTGCAATGAGATTTGTGGCTTGTGGACCAAAATGAAATCCCATAACGCAAAAAGTTTTCTGTTCATACCTCATTTTCCAATCTCTTTTGAAGTCCCTACAAAACAGCCAAACCCTTGAGTGGGCTGAGATTTAATAGCTCTTTGTCAGCACTTACAGAAATTATCCTGTTCACAATGAGAAATCCAATGTTAAAGGCAAGAAGATGGCATTGCCTTCTCCCTAAGTGCCAGGCCAGCTAAGCCCTCAGGGCTTTCCTTCCCACCATCTGCAGCCCCTCTCTCCTGCTTTGCTACACTCAGCCCCACAAGATGCTCACACATACTTCATGTCCAATACATTGTCTCAGATGCTCTGAGCTCCTCTAGAACCGATCCAAGTTATCCATGCTGCACAAAACTCTACATATCTTGTTCTTCAGAAACATTAGCAGAGCCCAACACTTTTGCAAGGAAAACCAATTCAATGGAGAGAAACTTTAGCCCTGGGAACGGGGAGGCTTTTAAAAGATTTGAGATAGCTTGCCAGATTCCCCACTGCATTCTTCCATTTCAGCCTGGTTGCAGTAACATAGAAAAAGAGTCTCAGTGGTGAATTAGGACTCTTACCTATACAACCCCTATGTGAGAAATGCATCCTCCTCAGAGTCTCCAAGGCACTGCTGTACCAGCTTTGAGCAACCTCCAGGTACAAACAATACCATTAGTCAACAGGTTGTCTACAGCAAATATCCACAAACAGTTCAACAGCACGGCAAACTGCAATATCTCGTATGGGAACTGCAGGAAAAAGCTGCTCCCAGGAAGATCAAGAGCTTTGAGACACGAAGAGTTATAATAGGGAGCCTGGATGGGGTGGTGGGTGACGCATCAAAAAAATGGGAAGCCCAAATCCCAAGAGAATGCCATCCTGAATTTTCTTTTGAAACACTGAGTTGCAGTAACATAAAGAGAATTAAAGGCATGTCAGCTCTAAATTCCAGCAGTACATAGGCCACACATGATAAAAATCCATCCCTCCCATGGTGCCCTCCAGCATTCAAATGCCCAAAGCCATAGACAACATGCATTAGCACAGGGTAATTCTGTAAAGAGAATGGTATAGACCTTGCTGGAGGAAAAAGTACCAACTGGTGACATACAAGTAGCGCTTTGACCTCAGGGTCAAGTTTTTGAGAAGCTTCTAAATTACTGGGAAACGAACAGAAGTGTTTGGTTTCCTCCCTCCCACTGGGTTAAGGAGAGCTGGATACACATAGGAACTACTGGAGCTGCAGAAATCCAGGCAAACTGCCTGAAGGCCTTTCTGCCAAGGTTTTTACATTGCCAGAGGGGTTGCTGATAGCAGAGCAAAGCCAGTTATTTCAAGCACTCTCAGCAAACCTTTTCCCTCCTCTGCAGGATTGCACATTTACCTTCCCACCTTCCAAAACCATGTGAATAAACCAGATTATTTTAGAATAAGCATTCCAGTGTTACAGCTGCTGCTGCTGAATGTAACCACAGCAAACAGGCTTTTTTTAGTCCTTAAAACCATTATCTCCGTTGGTTTGCTGATTCATCACAAGCCTGAATGCAACATGTCCCCAGCCCAGGTCCCTTGCTGCAGGAAAGGCCTGTGGTGTGGGATAGGAAGTGCTGCTTTTACTGTGCATGTTTCTGTGAGCGCTGTGGAGTTCCCCAGAGGTGCTGGAGGGTGGTCTGAAAGCCTGGAAGGGCCTCTTATCTTTTGTTATCAAATTCCATAAATCTGATGCATAACACAAGGAGAACCTATTAATTTAATTCCCAGCAAAACACTGGATTTATCAAAAGGCACTGAAACTGCAGAGGGCCTAACAGAACCAGCCTTTTGTGCTAACAAGGGTTCACAACCACCCTCAGCAGACTTGTTATGCTGGAAATAAATTATATTCTATCATTAGTGCCCTTCTCTCATTTAAAATACAGACTTGTTTATCATTATAACTGTCTAGAACCCAGAATTAAAGACACTGTTCATTACAGAATTAAATACTCAGTATTTATCTCTGCAAGAGGGAGCATGCACTGCTCCTGACAGGCTTTCAGACTGAGGCTTTCAGACTGCCGTGGATTTTAGGATTGGCATCCACCAGTGGATGGAATCAAATACTTGAGGCTTTTGCAAGAGCAGTGAATACACCACTTTCATTGCTGTCAATAAAAACAAGACAGCTTTGATGAAGGTCTCAGTTTAACAAGGAAGGGTTAAGTTATGACACACTCTGGGGCTGTGTACATAAAGGATGTCAAGAGTTTGCTAAGAAAAGAGAAAATCCAAGCTGTATGTAAGTGGCCAGTGAGGGACAGCTGCAGGGCTGCACCACAGCAAGGCCTGGGCTGTTCTGCAACACAGCACTGTGCCTGTTCAGGTCCCAGGCAGCAAGTGATGCCACAGCAGCAGAGATGCTGCCCTCGGACAGCCCAGACACCAAAGGGTTAATTCACTTGACACACCCTCACTTTGTCAATGACCCCATCCAGTCAAATGGCAGAGATTAAACATAGTTTAGTAATAATTAGTTATAGCATGAAGTGTTAGAGATGTTCTGGCCTTTATTAATATTTTGCTTAAAGGGATTTGCAGCCTTTATTTGTCATTTTATTTAATATACCCAAAGTCCATCTCCTGTCCCTGCTGCCAAAACACCTCTCATCAGCTTGGGCCCTGGCCCTGCCAGCTTGCTCTAGAGTTTGCTCTGTATTGGAGCAGATCTTAGAGATCTTACAGAGCAAAATTTTTGATCCCTCTTTTTATTCCATCAACTTGTCTCTGCTGCACAGTAAATTCTTGGACACATTTAGAGGGTACAAGCTAAGAAACCAAAGAAACCTTAGCATTAACCAGATTAAACACTTGAAGGATGTAATTGAGACTGATTTGCCTGCAAATATGCTAAAATTATGATTCAAGGTTTGTTTACTGGCAATAACACTTTGGGAATTTGCAGCAGAGAACAGGTTTAAGGATGGAGTGGATGCTCCACTCTCAGCTGCAAGGAACTCATCAGTGTGTTTCTTTTCCAAACCCAATGTCACAAGAACATGTTTGGTGTATACATTGCCAGTGCAACAATGTTTCTACAAGAAAGCAGGGCAATTATGCCCTTAAGCAGTTCTTCAATTTCATATTTAATCTTACAAAATACACTCTTCCAGTTTTAACAAATCATCTCTAAATTGCCAATCAAATCACTCCAGGAAACGAGACTCTTCATCTCTCAGACTTGAAAGAAGTAATTTACCAATTAAAGCCAAAGAGTTACAAGAATAATTTAGGGAAGCTTTCTTGGAATATATTTAACTGTGTGCAAAATCCAGCATAAAAACCCCTAGCCACCATCATCCATTGAACTTCCTATCCCCCAAAAATACACAGGTGCCCCATGCTTAAACAGCAGATCAAGGCTGCAAAGCCAAGCGCTCTAAGGTCAGAGAAAGCCACAATAAAGTGACCCGAGTAATCATCACTCAGCCCTGTCCTGTGGCCCCTGGACACAAATTCATGATTGTAGCAAAGTAATTCAGCGCAGGAATTGCCTGATGCTGCATTTCTGAGCCACTGCTCAACCCAATTAACCAGTCCTGGAAAAACAAAGCAGCCTTTTGCCTCAAAGATGGAAAAACCCCATAATTCTTTCCCCGGTATTCATGGAGTCCCCAAACACCCAACAGAGAAAAGTTCTTGATACCACTTCACATCAGGCTTGCCCAAGGTGGAAGGATCAAAAAGGAAAAGCAACTGCTACCCAGGTAAGGAGGAGCCACCAGATGAACTAGTGGGATGCAGATTGAAAGGAAGGAGGTGATTTTGCCCTCCACAAAAGGCACAAGTGCTGGAACTCTTCCCCACAGGACACTACAGATGCAAAGTGCTCACTGGACAAATGCTTGGACAAAGAGCAAAGCTCCAAAGTTTGATCTAGCTGCAGTGCCCAGAAACCACCCACCAGCCAGGAGGTATGGGTTTATCACATCAGCTAAAGCCAGCAATTAGAGTTTGGCTTTGCTCCTGGGATCCATCATATCCCCACCTCTGACTGGCTGCTGTGGCTGGAAATTGCCCCATTAATCTGCCTGGCTGGCCTGCAATGAGCAAGTCCTGAAATGCTTGTGATGTGTTGTAAAGTGGAACAAAGTAAAGGAGATCTACCAAAAGCACCCAAACCAGCCCTTTGCATGCAGAACCATTAATTCTCCTGAGAAACAGTGATAACTGAAAGCACTAAAAAGGCAGATATTCATTCAGACAATTGCAAATATGACTCACAGCATTCCAGAGCTCTCAGTCTCCCTTTCTATCATCACTATATATTTCCAAGTGCACGCTACAGCTCTAAGAGAAGTTTGACAAACACCTGTTAACACAAAATAACAGCTTGATGGAGCATTCCTGGTCACAGTGATTTCTCCATAGCTGAACTGGCTCAAGAAAAATAGAGGGTCAACACATTACAAAGATTTATTTGCTGGAGACATCAAGTTTTTATCTAAGCCTGACAGCCTTTCAAGTATTTATACAGGTACAGTTTATAGGTTATAACACATGACATTACCAATGTATTCTGCCCTTTGAAAGAACTCTTCCTTATTTTTACAATTTAATATTCGCTGCTGAGCTGTCCTTGCTTGTAAAGGACTGTCAGGTTCAAATGTAGAATTAGATGATCCAAGACATCCTGTCTCTGATGAATAAAAATTTTAAAATATTGAATTCACCAGAAGAGTAATTAAGATGCCTATTCTGTATTTGCAGGCTATTATCTCTATTTCCCAATGTTGCACAAATTGCAGGGTTTGCACATAGGCCAGTTCTTGCTGAACCCAAAGAAAGGCTTGGCAATCTTCCTATTTATTATGCTAATCCTTGTGTGTCACAGCATTAATTTATCTTTAAATGTTAAGCAGAAATAATCAATGCACGGAGCTGAAAAAAGGGTTGCAAATTATGCCTAGTTACAAAATTCCCAGACTGATGATTCTTCAGTGGAGTTACCAGGGCAGCTGAAGGTTCCAAGAATAACAATGCTCTGTCAATGAAAATGCTGAAGGAAAAGAGAAATAAGTGTTATGCAATATGGATTAAGTGACATACTGAAATAAAGAATTTCAGTGACACAAAGCTCCCACTGCTCTGGCAACATCCTCTGAGAAGAATTCCTGCATACATAAAGAAATAGTTTAGGTTGGAGAGCACAGACACTTCTCACCTCAGCTTGGCATTGTCTGGAAGAACAGGGGCACTGTTCCCATCAGCTATTGCCCTGGAGAGGATTTGGGAAGCTCTGGCAGTACCGGGAGCAGATGGATGAGACCAGCCTGTGCTGATGGAGCAGGGGCTCAGCGCAACCTGCTGCTGCTCCCTGAGTCTGCAGGGAAAGCACAGCTCTGCTGGGGGCTCTGGGTGCCAAGTGTGCCCAGCACCAGCTCCCATCCCTCCCTGCCACACCACCACCTCTGCTCTGCCAGCAGCACCAGCTGGAAACAGGTGATGGAGAGTTCCCTGCACTGTTTTCCTTTTGGGCATTGTGAACAGCTCCTTCACTTGTCTAATGGACACAAACTAGATATATTTTTAGCTTTCCTTGCAGCAGTCAGCACTGGTGTGAAACAATACCTTCAGGAACTGTACAAAACGAGGCAAGGATAAGATGTCTCGAGCTAGAGGGCTTGTGTTTTGATTTTGAAATAACAATACTAATGAATGTAAACACACTGGTAAATAAACTTTCAGAACACTTCAACAGTAAAAGTCATTAAAGAGAGCTGGAGTACTCAATAAGATATAGAAGGTTATTAACACGTTGCTGCACTTTATCTGAAGCTCCTTAAGCCTTTAAATTCTTACTGCAGACAATAAGTGGGCCATAAACTATATATGTTTAGAGAAATTTTAATTATGGTTGCCAATGGCTTCTCACACAAAAGCTCATTTAACTTTTCCATAAAGATCCAGAAGTTGATAGGAACAATTGCAAGCATTCATTTTATCAGGGCTAACACTGTCTGCCTTGTAAAGATTCTGGGCACTGGGGGTTTATGGCATTCCATACCCAATACCATCCATTTCCACGGTCTTCCCTGTAACAATTGTATGTTCTATTTCACATCATCCGTACTATTCTTAAGCATTTATTGACTGGTATTTCTTGCCTTTGAAGACACACAACATGAGCACAGCAAGTTTAACATGGAGCACCACATGGCAGCTCTGGGGCTACCCTGACTCACAGGGGAGCAGAGCAAACCTCGCCTGGTGTTACAACTGGTTGCCTGAAGTGACAAGATTTTAGTAATTCCTACTTCATACACCACATACACACTATGAAATTACTTTCCTAGCTTATGACTTATTAATGGAAATTGCACATTTGTGGGTTTTCTTTTTTAATGCTGTCCTTGTGTTCTTTAATGAGACAGTCCATGTAATGAAAAACAAAGACTATCCAGCTCATTCTTACAGCATCCCAACTACTTCTCTACTCTTTCTCAGGCTTCTGGGATAAGTTTAATGACAAAGACCTGGGCAGGCTTTCTACTGGAAAACTTGGGAGAAAATCACCGGGGCTGTTCACAGAAATGAAACTTGTTGAAAATTGGGGAGAAGAGAAACACACAATCCTCTGTGCTAAAAATAATGAAAACACATGTGGGAGGGTTAGCAGAAGAAACTGCTTTCCCATTTTCAGTGTTTACCATTTGAGTCCTGCTCTGTTGTATTGATTTTATGTTTCAACAATTTAAAACAAATAGCCTAAAAGGCAACAGTTGCAAAGTAATGGTCACTCTGGAACAGACTCGCAGTATGGAACAGAATGCCAAGTTATTGATCAGTTCTCCACTCTGAGGTGATGTAGCTGCACTGGAAGGGGCCAGTGGCTCTTGCTTTAGGAGACACATTATCATCCACCAGTTGGAAAACCACAGACAAGATCTCAGAAACTTCACACAACTCGTGATGGATGTAGATGGTGCATTGTCCAGGGTGTTCAGACATATCTGTTGAATACACACTTGAAAATAATTGGTCCAAATCAGACCTGCAAAATCTCTCTCATTGAGAGAAATTTCATTTGGCACTTGCAGTAATCTTTTTTCAAACAGTAGGGCTGATTTAACATTACTACCATGAGTTCTTGTTCCCATTTCAAGAGGGGAAATGACCTAAACCACAGGGGCATTATTTGGGGTGCCCTGTTTCTCTGTCAGCAGTCAAAATCAGTTCCATCTAGCTGTGCTGGCATGATGAATGCACTAACACCTGGTAAGGCCTGGCATCTCCAGCCACCTCAGTGTTAACTCTCCTTCTGAACTCTCTTAAGTACTCAGCACATCTCTTCCTAATTCTGCTAATGTTCATTTCATTAAGGTAAAAGTAATTATGGATTTGCATGCTTTACTCTTTACCTTTATTCACAATTCTAACAGCTAATATGAGGTGCCAAACCACCACTAATTGAAAATTGATTTTAGATTCAATTAAAAGGCGAGCCCAGGAGGTAAATGTACATGCACAAGGCTCATCAGCTGCCTCGTTCCCCAGTGAGCACCCAGTGAATCTCACTGACACAATCAGCACCTGTAACTGCAACAGTGGCAGCTACAGAGGATGGCTATGGAACATCCATAACTGAAAGCTCAGCTTTTAATTGCTAAGGAACAGCAGACACCATTAGGTATTCTCAGGTGTTACTTAACATTGTGACAGCAACAATTTGTGATGGTCAAGCACTGCAAGAGCTGGGAGATGAGCACAAACTCCAACTGGCCTGCTGCTTTAGCAGGCCTGCTGTTGATTTACTCTATGCTGAACATTCCAGCAAGGAAAAAATTGAAGTCAGAATCATATAAAGAGGGTAAATAGTTTAGTCTGCACGTTGGTGGCAAGAGCTTAGATTTATAACCAACAACATGCACTACCACCTGAAGTAGAGAAAAACTGCAATTCTGGAGTGGTGCAAATCAGCCTGGTTTTAATGTCATTAGTGGATTTTCACAGATTCAAGATGGGAAAGAATTTGACTCTTGCTCTGGATGCCAGTGATTGATGACCAAGCACTGATCTGTTACTCCTGGAAGGAACATGCAGCCCACCCTTTAATGCGAGTGCACAGTGCCATTGGACACTCTCAGACAAAGCTGCCTGGAGTCCCCATGCCTTCATCACACATTGTCACATCAGTGGCACGGAGTGGCTCTCGTGAAGGAATGACTGTGGCTTATGGCCCAAGGCACATCACTGAAGATGCCCTAACATTCTTCATCCTTTACCACGTGGAACAGTTAATGCCAGGCATTGCTTACACACACCTGGGAGCCCCTGTGCTCCCACAAAGAGAAGGGGTTCAGTATTCTCAGGAAGAGTAGCAAATAGCTGGCAACTACAGGCAAATATAACCAAGCCAACCTTTAATGCTGCAATGAAGTCTATTGTCACACAGCATCTTGTCATTTATAAATTAAAGTGCCATAAGGATGCAAGAGGCTCACTACTAGATGAACTCTCGAGTCTTGCATTTGATTCTAGGTATTAATTACCTTAGCCAGCTCTAGACTTCATACAGAGTCAGTGCAGAGCCACAGGGAACTCATGGGCACCCACATTAGAGTAGCAGAATGCTGAGTGCATTTTCATTTTCTGAGATCTGAAGGCAAACTAGACTTAACTCCAGCAGTTGAATTAATCCCATCCTGAAGCAGATTTTTTCTTTGTACTCATATTTCAATTACTAAGGTTACTTGCAAAAATTAAAAACAATAGTAATGATGTTGACCTCCTTAGAAAAACCACAACCTAAGTTTCTGCTGTTCTGTCTTCAGTTTTTTTGTTCAATCTCCTTTACCCACACTTGGTCTTGTGTGTCAGCTGTGATATTACATTGAAACTAAGCCTATATTCCCTTCAACATTTGCACAAGACCCAATGCAGGTAAGGACTGTACAGGTAGGATGAGCTAAAGGCCTCCCAGTAATATTGCAGACTATCAGAGTTTCAGTGCAGGCATTCTGATCAGGCAGGAACGTGAGAATTGAACCACTAACTGAGGCACGTGGCAAAACTGGCAAAACAAAATAATAATGCACATACTATTAGGGATATACATAACACAAAGTCTGCATTTGATAAATCCACTGGGCTGTTTTCTTACTGCAAACACAGATCTATTCCAGGGTGACACAAACTCTGCCCTCTGTCACAATGTCACACCAGCAGGTTTGCAATTCCTTATGCTCCACTGGAAGAAGTGCCATAAACACGTTCATACAGCCTAAACCTTTTCTGCTGTAAGGCTATTCTTCCCTTATATTTAAATCAAGCTCAATTCACATTTAATTTCCAAATCCACATTTCCCAGGGCAGGTGTGCATGAGTAACCTGAGTGTTCTCCTCAGCTGTCTTCATTTCCCCTATTAACAGAGTCAATATAAATAAAAAGCACTGGTTACAATCTCTCAAGTAGTTTGCAATTTGAAACCGGGAAACTCACAAAGCAGACAGGCTCCACATTTGGGTCCAATCCTGGATGTTGCTGCTTTCAAGAACACATGCAACAGAAATCAATGACTGTTTGTTCAGCAACAGGGTAAATGAGAGGAGAACACGAGCAGGCAAGGCTTTCAAGCTGAAAAGCAATCAGATTGTCTGCTGTCTGTTTGCCTTCAAGGGCAGTGCTCATAACCACAGCACTGAGACAGGGAGGAAGAGAAAAGCTTGGCATTTGGTTTGTTTTGGTTTTTTTGTTTGTTTTTTAAATAACCAACCAACTTGGCACCCAGACCAAGGCCCCTGATGTGAACATTTAGAGCCATTGAGTAAAGCTTTTCCTGGTCAAGAACAGTCCCACTGATTTTACCTGAGATCTGTAACGCTTATTTATGGATTGGTGGACTACACTGATGCCCAACCCTGAATGCTCTTCCATGCAAGACTACCAACAAGCCACTCTGGGTGGAGAGGCTTGGCTATTCTGTCTGTCAGCACAATTAAAAACCTCATGTCTGGTCCAAAAGTAACTTTAGAAGGAAAAAAAACCCTCATGGAAAAACGTTTTACATAAGGACTTCTAGACTTGAAAGTTTATTCAAGTTTTATTCAAAAAAAGGTCAGTCACTGAAGCTTCTCTCTTTGTACAGACTCTGATACCTCCAGATCACACCTCAAAACACCTCTACCCTCTAAAGAAATTCCTTCTAATTGCTTACTCTTTCTATTATGTGCAGATTCAGACAAAGATTCAGACAATCAGTCCAAGCCTCCCACTACAGCCTGTATTTTATATCCCACTCTGAGCACCCCTTGAAGCAAACCAAAGCACCCTTTCTGGTGTAAGTGCTAGAGGGAATCTTCCCTGGACACTTCAGCTCTGCACAGACATGTGAACATACCTCAGGTTGCAAAGGATGGCTTTTATCTGGCATTGTTGCATTTAAGGAGAAAATTAATGGCTTTGTGAACGTTGGAACACTTCCAAAGTGTGGTCTCAGCTGCTCAAAAGCCCTCAAAGTTGGTTCCTGCATCAGCTGGGAATGCACTGGGATACAGACTGGGAACTCAGTGCTCTAAGGCTCTCCTCTCCTTTGATGCCTTCGCCAGGGTTAAGATGACTTTTGATATCTTTGAAATATCACAATGGGAAAGCACAAAGCACCACACTCTGCTCTGTGCCTAAAGGAAACTTAGGCTGAGGAGGCTTTTATGAAATACATTCTCTCAAATAACTCCCAAATTAAATCATTAAAGAGGAACAGCAACAATTTTCACCATCCATTTTCAGGTGGTAATTGAATTCTGCTATGAGGTATAATGCACCCACACTGGCACAAAAAACCCAGCACTCCACCAGTTCAAAGATGTGATGTGAAAAAAACACCATTCCAGAGCAGAATGAACCAAACAAATGTAGCTCTGTCAGCACAGGAGGTCCAGAACACACTCCATAAAATGATAGAAGAGGCTTTAGGATTGTACTGATACTTAAATATCTGAATGGTAATGGACAAACAAAGTAAGACTCCAAAATTAACAGGACCACACAGATACACCACCTGGTCCTGTGATTAAGGTTTGCTTTTGTCCCATGTCAGGAAAAGGCTTGGCCACATCAGCAGGTGTCAGGGCAGTGCAATGCCCCGACAAAGTCGGACCTCCACACATGGAATTCAGAGACCAAGCAAAGTAAACAGCTTTCCAGGTTGCTGACTAAATCAGTGCATTTCAGCTGCCTGAAAAATAAATAAGCCCCAGAATTTCTGTTTGGTGGGGGTTCCGTGGTTTGGTCTTTTTGTGCTTGGGTGTTATTCTGTTTGGTGTGGGGTTTCTGTTTTTGTTTTTTAGGGACACAGCTTGCCAATAGCAATTTTCTTTCCCATGATGAGTCATTCCATAAAAGCGCAAGACAAAACTACAAATGAGACGAAAAGTAGACAACTGGATTCACCTCTGTTACCCTCATGAACACTGTGATAAGGACAATTTAGAGGTGAGGAAAGCTAAAGCAGATTTGAGACCAAGAATCAACTGTGACAAGACAGATAATGAAAATTATTTCAATGTACACAAAGCCTTTAAGCACCTTCTCTGACCCATGTGCAAAACAGGCTGATGAGTTTTCACATCCAGCAATGCAGCCACTCCTCAGAGCAACCTGCCCGAGCTGAGTCATGTTAAACATGAGCCATTCCAGATGAAGGGATTCATTCATCCTCTCTCAAATTGTGGCATTAAAGGAACTCAGCAGCTGGAGGGAGTCTGATGAGAACAGCACTAAGATTTAGACCCCTGTAAAAACCAGGAAAGATGATACTATAAAAGTGAGGACTGGGGGGATGATGTGAGGAGCCAGAAAAGCCTATCCTTGATGCAGCAGATAGCAGTGGATAAAAATGGAAAGGGAGGTGGAAAGGAATGTGTTTATTCATTTGTTTTACTACATTCAGGTATTCCGACTAAAATAACTGTAAATATTTGTGTTTCTCTGTTTCACTTCAGAACCAAAGACTGGTAAGAGAACTTGGTAAAGACTGAAAAGGTAATTAAACAAATTGCAGAACACACATGACTGGGGTGGGGAGAAATCAAGGAACAATGAGCCCTACAACTCAAAAGCAGCTGTGGGGAAGTTCCATTTGCTGTCACAGGTACATATGCAGCATCATTGTGAGCCATTCAGCCTTTCAGAAGGGGGGGGCACTATTTCACAGCCTCACCATGTTACACTTGCTCAAGAGTAATTACATAAAATATTGAGATGATTATGATTTCACAGCCTTGTATACCATGAAAATTACCAGTCTCACAAGAATCGCACCTATTTAGTTCCAACTTAAACCACCTCAAATCCATGGTTTATTATATACATTGGAGACTGGATAAGGACACCAGTTCCTTTTCTTGCATGCAGAAAAGCCATCCAGATATGCCTCTGAACAGGTCTGACAGGGTGCAGCGTGGCATCTGCTCCAAAGCACTTGTCAGCAGGGACACAAGGAGGTGTTGAAAACAGCAAAAGCTCCGAGTAATGAAAGACAAAGGCAGGAGGAGAGGGCTCACTGATTGATACAGGCTGGGATTAGGGAAGGCTGGCTGCTGATGCTGATACAGCACAGGGAAGCAGCCAGCACAGAGAATTCTCTGCACAGGAGCCCTGCACCACTTCCACTGGCCCCTGGCCTCCCCTCAGAGATGTGCTCCTCTCTGACAACCCGCTGGGAAGGGGTGACAAATTAGTGCACTGGTTTTACACAATTAATGGTCACCAGCCAGACAAAACAGAGCAGCAAAGAGAACGCCAAAGGAAAAGTGATCCTGCTGGCCCAGCAGAGCTGTAGAGCACAGGAGGGTGAATGGCTCTTTGCAGAAAGGGGGCAGTGTAAGAAGTTCCTGGCACTGTCACAGCTGCAAGGACAGTGCTGCAGGTACTGAAAGCTGCCTGGCATTTGCCATCTCCTGATTCAGTCATGTGATACACCGCCATGGAATATGGGAAAGCAATGCCAGCCCAGGTTCCCTAAGGAAACAAGGTTGATGGGATCCCTCTGCCAGCCAGTGTCCTGGACATATTGAAGACTTCTGTTAGCACACATGCAGCACATGTCAGTGCTCATTCTCACTGGAAAAAGTGCATATTCAACAGTTGAAATATAAAATCAGAAGGAAGTAGAGGGTAAACGTAAGAGGATTGTGATGCACAGTCTCACATTGTCACTGGAGGTAGAGAAATCTTGGCAGCTTAAAGGACAGACTCCAGTCTTCCCCTGCTGACCTGGACGGGGAACAGCCGAGACTCGTGTTCTCTTCTAATGAATCAGCAGATTAATACACGGAGAAATCCACAACCAGCACAAGACAAGCCTTTGTGAAACCACGTGTATCAAATTGTTTTATTTTTAAGGGGAATACCACAGCTACCAAAACCATCATTCCGTTTCTCATGCAGAGTGCTTTTAAATTGTTAATGAAGTCTCTAAGTGACCTCCTCCCTTAAATGAACTTCCTCATCCAGCTACATCTTGGCCTGAGCTCCCATATGCTCAGGCTCGTAGAAGGCATTAAAGGCAATCAGTCACTAACTGGGCTTGAGCACACCAAAATGGAAAACTCAGTCAACAGAGGACTGTTTTAAAGGGGTAAGAAAAACAAGACAATTTAAACAAACTAAGCAAAAAGTTAGAGTACTTAAAATGCCCTTTAGTACTAAAACTGTTTACTTTATCTGAAAACAAAACAGCATTTGGCAAATTACTCAAGTCCTTCAATGGATGCCTCTGATAATTGCCCCGTGGTCCCTGGGTGGCACAGAAAGCTGCATACACAGCAGACTCGGCCAATTTGCACTAATCTCCTTTCTACAAAAATAGAACAAATTCCCAATTTTCAAGAAGGAAATGTACTATCAGAAATATGGCTTAAAAGGATATAATAGCTCATGCTAAGAAAGCTGCATGCCCTAATGTACTTATTTTCCAGAGTAGTGCTCTCATACCCATGATGCAGAATTTAATTCTAGCCTCTACCTACCTTTTTGTGGAAATAATATACTCTGATATTTGCTTAGACCAGCTTGGCCCCATCTATTTCCCCCAGTAACTTATAGATGAAGAGTATGCCAGCACAGACTCACCTGGAGAACAGCTCACACAGAACTCAATTTTCAAGTATTCCTAATCTTCCAAGACATTTTTTCACTAATGCCTAGTGAAGGTTTCACAAGGATGATTTTCCCTGTATACAATTTCCCTGGCTGAGGTCACTGAGTGAAATGATGAGGAAAGGCAGTTCTACCAGAATGCTGTCCTTGGGTTCTCTGTTGCTCATGTTTTTCAGTCAATCTAACACCTGGAACACTAAGTTAGTTATGGGTTTAATATATTCTGTTAAGAATTTGCCATTTAAAAATACTTTGAATTCAGAATTTTGAATGCACAAAATTCTAATTTGGTTACTGTCACATTTCAGTATCCTGTTTTCAGCACTGTTTATAACTTCTGAGGAGGTACTCCCTTAGATTTTGGGACAAAGACATTGGCTCCTGTTCCTTCCAGTCAGAGCCTGGCACACCAGTTCTAATTTCTCTTTTGTTTCTATGGAACATGCCTGATTTCTACGAGGGCTGTGTGAGTGTGGAGAGCACGTGACTTGCCAAACATTATGCAGGAAACCTGAGATGTAATTGGGGTCTTTAAAGTTCTGAGCTATTAGCATAATGAGTGCATTGCCCTTTTACAGCAAGCTACAGGTACACCTTAGGTGTCCCTGTAGATTTAATCCTGAATATTAGAAACAATAGACAAAGGAAGGCAGAGCCAAGCTAAAAAAGTGCAGGAGGAGACAAACAGACACAAATGAGTTTTAGGAGCAGTAGAATCCAACGTGCCAGTTGGACAGATTGGTCTGTGTGGCACTGGCAGGGCAGCACAAACTGGTTCTCTGACACACAGATACAAACAGGATCTTTTATGTTAGATAAATGAGATTTAAAAATAAATGCTGATGTTCAGCTCTGGAGCCCCATTCACCTGCAGTGCCTGCTCACCATGGGCTGAGAGGAGTTGCTTCTAGCTGTGAGTGCAGCCCCTCTAATCTGGGCATGCCTGACCTTCCTGGGCAGCTTTCACTGTGTGCTCCTCTCGTCGTGGGCCACCGAGGCTCCTGCACCCTGAGTCAAGCCAGCACTGCCAAAGCCAAAGAGCTGGCCCCCACACAAAGCACTGTTCCACCTGCTCACCACACTCAGGGCTTCCTTTCTCTGGGTTAACTGCACTGAGTAAAGTTACATAATCATAATTAAAAAACCCCAAACCAGTCAAACTTGTGTTTCCCAAGCCATTTAAGGCATTTACCTGTTGGTAATTCCCCTTTAAATTAATGGGAACTGTGCATCTTAATCCTCTGGAGTTAACTTTGAGAATGTCAGATCAATGAAATCAAAATGCTTTCTGCAAAATGGGAATAATTTTAAAAGACCAAAGCAGTGAGAAGCTGTCAATAGTGTGTTGTGCATTCCTCATGAAGGGTACATTTTTCTCCTGCAGGTACAGGAAGCCCTTCCCCAGCAGTGTGCACCTCACTTCAAACAGGGAAAGTTTGGCACACTCTAAAATAAGAACCAAGAAGCCTCCTTTGCCCAATTACTGCATGGAACTGCAGCTACACGTTAACCCAGCATGGTAGGAGCTTAGCTGGATGTCTAGAAGCTCTACAGAAGAGTTCTTGTATGAAAAAAAAATATTAAAAAAGGCTTTGAAAGGAAAAGTGATCACTTTGCTGTCCCCACACTTTGAAGTCACCAAGGAAGAAGATGAGGACAAAGCTCACCAAGTAAAAACCTTGAGAGACACAAAGTTCTTCCCCAGACCCTGAACAAGAGTTTTGCTAAAGAGGAAGGAAGTAATTTTGATAGCACAGAGGCAGAAAGCCTGTGACATTTGTGCCACAAATTTTCCCCCAAAAGCACAACGATAAAGCTCCCTGGGAAGAGCAGTCCTGGGCAAAGGGCAGAGGGAAGCAGGGCAGCCCACAGAGGTAGCCCTAGACTTCACATGGACAGCCCTGGGGCTCTTTTTCAGCATTCCCAGCCCAGTGTGCATGAGGTGACCCCTGAGAAATCAATCCAAGTGAATGAAAAATTCCTGGGGTGTTGGGGCAGAGAGTTCACCACAGCCTTAACTTCGAGCAGAGTAAACCAAGGGTAGGGTGAAACGCTGTCCCTCCTGGAAGTCCTTGCAGCATCTGCCACCCCCAGAGCTGCTCAGCTCCCTGGACTCCTCAGCACCACACCTGCCCACTTGTTTTGGCAGCTCAGCTTTGCACCAACACAGAATTGGATCAAGAAGAAATGGACTGGGTGTAGCTTTAAAGAGCTAGAGCATCATCTTGTACATGAACACAACTGCACCATCAGCTGTGGTGCAAAACAAACTCCTTAGGCTGGAATACACTTATTTTAAATCAGCTAAGAGTAAATTGCACAGAGGTCTTAACACATCCTAAGATATTGGCTGTAAGATAGCAAGGGAACTCCAGCAGCCAGCATTGTTCTGCTCTCCCAGAAATGCAAACTGTTACTCCATTTAAAGAAAGATGAGAAGCAGCCTAGATTAATGATGCAGAGCTAATTAAAGAGGTAAATAATTGTGGTGATGTACCCTGAACAAAAGAGGCAAAATATAATGCAAGGGGAAATAAGAAGAAATACAGGGGTTTGATTAAACTACATTTCTAAAGGTAGGTAGAACTATAAAACGCCAAATATTATATTAATGCAGAGTGGGTTTATTAGAAAAGTAAATTATAGCTTAATATAAATTAGATTAAGAGTTTGTTTTCTGCAGCCAGTACTATTGTATTTAATTGTTATAGCTTACTTTTTGAGGAAAAAAGTTGACCACAACTAATGAGAAGACTCCAATGCCCCACAGGGATGAGATATCTGGGGTCAAGAAGGCACCCCAGAAGAACCTGTATTCAGAAAAGGGCTTGATCCATCTCCTGAAGGATCACACAAGTTGCTGCAAATTATTTTAATTATTATTGTGGTTTTGAAGTAAGACCTTCCCACCCAAATTAGGGGAAGGGCCAAAGAGCCTCCTATGTTCTGTCCCTGCCCCATCCCACCTATAAAAAGCAGAGGAACACAAAGCTCTGTACTGCCAAGTGCCCTTCACACGCAGGTAAAGAGGCTTAGCCAGCCCTAGGAAAGCAGCAAAGTCACTCCTCATACACCAGAGTAGCCAGGAGTGTAACCAAGGATGTCAGTGTGCTGGTTAGAAGTTTATTAATCAAATATTACAACAACCTTAGCTCTTAACATTACATCAATCCTAATTCAACAGCATCACCATGGTTACACTTATTACATTTGAGCCTTGCAGGTGTCTTATCAAGATGTACCAACACAATCCCAGCATTCATTCTAAGTACATTCCAGACAAATAATCTAGCTATCATATCTACTCTATTAACATGAGGCCACAATCTCTATTTCTTAATTAACACAGACCCACAATACCATCTCCCGTGTCAAAAGCAAGCTATTGTACACCCTCTCTCCCACAGTCCAATCCCCAACACAAACCAGCAGAGCTCCTAATTAGCTGCCCGTCTTAGGCAGCTGCTTCCATCAATTCACATTCCTGCATTACTAAGAACCCTTTTCCACCATCAGCAGGACCATTAAAGTCACAAACACATCCACAACACCGTGGAGAAAGAAAATGTACCAGAGCTTTGTCAAAGAGGCAAAGCTGAGGACACTCTTTAAAAGGTACTCTAAAATAACTCAAAGAGCTTTCAAACAACACTAACAAGGGTCTGTAATTCTGACTAAGGCATCACCTCAATGCATAAGGAAACCTTAAATGATGTAACCTACCAAAGATGGGACAAACGCTGACAGTCCAAGCAGACTTTGGTGATTTGATAGTGTCTAGTTGATTTTCTTGCGGTTTTACACAGAAACGCACTAAAATACATCACTTAAAATTGTCAGCATGACTAAAACAGAGATTCCTGGCTTCAGCATTAGTGGGTATCCCACTCTCTTTCAGACTAACAACCCACTGCCTTCAATGCTCCTGCCTTTGCATTCCTGTTGCTCTTCACTTGACATATTTCTCTGCAATGTTTCATCTCCTTGTGACTGTGAATCAGAACGTTCATTATCTGATGATTAAGTTCATAAACACTGATTCAGTCTCTCTGGCTTCATTAAGCTGGTTTGTTTTGCTCCTGATTTATTCCATGTCTGCCTGAGACTTCACCTGCATGCCCTGCTCTGAGGCTTTTGGAAGTGCTGTGCAGGGGGATGCACCTCGTGTTTGAGTTCTGCAGCTGAGATGTGTCCTGAATATGTGCTCTAAATAAAACCTGACTGCTTTTCAACAGGACTGCAGCCACACTCCCCAATTTGAGCAGAGTCCTAGAATTTCAGTGAGCTAAACAAAGCTGAAATAAACACAGATTATGAGAAAAGTGTTTCTAAAATAGTTTTTAGGACTGTGGAAGATGCAACTTTCAGCAAGAATGAGTTCTAACTTTGCACTTCTGATGCAGATGTCTGTTTTCAGGAAAATCAGGAAAAAAGGGAATACTTAGAAGCATAACCAGAACAAGATTGTCCAGGATTGGAAACTCCAGACCAAGGTATGAGGATCATTACACTGAAGGAACTGTATATTATTATGTCCAAGCATTACCCACAACACAGCAGTTTTATCTACATTTAAGGTATTCCACTACAGAATTGTGTTTTTTCTTCACAGACAGCTGAGCTTTTTCCCAGGATATCCCATCCCATGTCTGTGACTCAAAACCACAACGATCACAACAATCACAGTATGATTAAAAACTCATTCTCAGAAATACTTTTGCAGCACAATGAAAATAAATATTTCTAAGGTAATTTTTCTCACAGCATATAGTAGATGATGGTGCCATTTCTGTACTAATGACAGCCCAACAAATTACTTGGAATGAATATTTTCTTTCAGAAATGACAGTGTTTTGCCTTTTAATTGTACTTGACTGGAGCACAATTTCCTGCTATATATTTCTTATTCCAAGCCAAATTTGTATCTTACTTCACTTTGGGAAGTTCAAGTAACACCCAGAGCATTATTTCCTGCAGGTCTGCAAAAGGCACAGTTAATTTTTCCTTTATGTAAGCAAACGTGCACATTCAAACTAACCTATAAATGGCATTACTACACAATATGGAGAGACAGGGTCATCGTAGTTAGGTACTAATTGACAGGGGAAAGGTCAAACTCTCATAATTTGAAAGAAAAGCAGAATTTCACTTATTTTGTTCCCTGCAACTACCCATATTATTTTGCAATTTCATGTGTAACACAGGTCTTCAAAGTGAAATATTTATGCCACAAAATAATTCTTGCAATAAGGGGAAATTAGGCTACTTGAATTATTTTTCCTTTGTACTTCAGTTAACAGGCTGGGAATTGTCCAGGCTGGCATTCCCTGCAGGAGCATTCATTAATTGAACAGAGCAGACAACTGTGAGCTGTGGTCAGGAATGCTGCTCGGGAAATCTGCTGCTTGAGTAAAACACACCAAATCAGTAGGAAAAGAACAACCCTCCAGAATTATGTTTATTGACTTATTCCTGGTTGGCAGTGCTGACAAAAAGGACAGGACACAGTCCTGACATGACAAGTGCAGCGCCCAGATTGGAATGTCTGTCCCCAGGGTTGCTGCTCTGGATTTGATCTGGCATAGCTGATAGCAGAATCAAGGCTTGAAATGGACAATTTTCCAGCAATAAGGAAAGGATTACAAGACAAACTACTCTATAAAGCAGCAGGGGAAAAAAGGGGATAAAAATTGAAACAAGAGCAATAGAGGTTTCAGTGCATTGCAAGTATCAGTGAAGTAAATGCTTCCAATAAAAAGCTCAAGCCAAGGAGTGTTATTTATCAGAGAACATCTGTTTGGCTGACCACTATCTGTGCTAGTGCTGCCTGACATGAATACTTATAGAAAGGAACACAGCCTGGCTTGACATCACAAAGTTGTCTATTAGTGTGCTCTTAGGAACAAGTGAATTTATCCCTCACACCTGTACTCTGTAGAACTCCTGAATTTCTACTCATCTTTCTAACACCAGCTTTCTTTCATCATTTTGTCCCTGTACTTCCTCCCAGAAGCCATCCCTAACTTCAGATTTCAGGGACCCTCCACTATTTTGGTCTAATCTGGCTCTAAGTTCTTTTATCTGTTTTTATTCAGCTTCTCAGATACTATCTAATTCCATTTACAACTTACACTTCTTCTGGAGACCAGTGAAGCTTTCTGACACAAACATACCTTGATTCTACATCCAGCTTGGTCTTTGGCAGCCTATACCTGGAACCCACAACACTACCAAGTCTCCAGAGGATTAAGGAGAAGACTTGCATCAATGTCTAAGTTCAGCAGTACACAGCCAAGACTGTTGGAAAACAAGTGTAAAATAAATGCACATTGTCCTAAAGTGGGGAGAAATTACCTCAAAACTACGCATCAACATACTGTAAGATGGACCAACATGTTCTCCACATCAGAAGGAAATTTGAAATGAAGGTTTATCACTCCAGAGTCAATCTAGAGGGAATAAACCTACATTTGGATATGGACTGAAGGTTCAAATTCCTACTGCAGGATATCCCTCATTGCACAGACTTTCACTGCTTAGGACTTCAGCTTTCCTACAGCCCTCAACTTCTGTTAGTCAATTGAACACAAAACTTCATCACATTTGATTTTCTGACCCCAACCTAAATGTGACACCCCATCCAACTTTTTTTTCCTAAATACACATTTCAAAGGAATATCATAAAAAACTATTAAGGAACCAGAGGGATAAAAATTACACCTGAATCAGATGCACCTATCAAACATTCAATTCTTTACTTCAAAATGACCAACATTCTTGCAAGGACAAGCAGGTAAATGAAAAATATCCTGCTCTGTCAGAACTGCTCAAGGGGAAGTAATTCAGAGCAATTTCCACTCATGGTAATACATAACCCAAAGTCAGCTGGTTTGGATTTTCTCATGTCCAGTAAAAGCTGAGCTCACACCATACTGTTAATGGAATCACAGCCTTCACTGACACTTATTTTACCAAACTCGCATTCCTGTAGACGTCTATTTATCTGAATTTTGTTGAAGTTAGCCCACTAGGGCACAAGTTACTGTGCACTGGCTCATGGTGTGAGGACAATGTTAGCCTTACAAAACCACAGTGGAAATTCACCTCCATCAGCACCTCTGACCTTAAATTCCAGGCAGCCTGACCAGGAAGGCAACAAGTTTAAGTAAGAAGAGAATTATACCAGCACAGTGGATGCTTCAGAATCACATTTCTAGGCAAGAGGAAAAACTGCTAATTCTGCAGGGCAACCTCTTCACGGCAGAGGAAAAGGAGAGCACCACCACAAGAACAAACCAGTGCTCAACACACCCATCACTTGTGGGCAAAGGGCAAACCCAGGCAGAAAAGAAACCAGCTTATATTGGCTCAGGCAATGACCTTGCCCTCCCCACACTCAAGATTAGTGGCATGGCAATGTCCGAGATCAGCATTTGATGTGCTGGCTACGTAGGTATTCCTTGCATCAAAACTACAAGTCCTCTTTGACTCTTAGTTGGCCCCCTGTAAAAAGCAGATTCTTTAAAAGGAGCCCCAGCTCCCAAAGTGATGTTAGGCTCCGTTATTTTGGCCTTGCATATGTATCATTATATTGCTTCAGCATGCTACACAACCTTACAAATCACACCATAAACCAACTCTGCATATTTATGAACTTGTCACATATTAATTAGATGCCTTTAGTAAATTATTTTTTACTAGTAATTTTAAAGCACAGGTAGAGGCCCATCTTCAATGATGTTTTTATCACATATTTATCATGAATTTTTGAAAGTCATGCAAATTAACAATTGTTCCTTCTCACGTACAAGTGAAATTATTGCTGTTATGTAGAAATTATACAATGAACTGCTACCTCAGTAAGTAGGCTAAGCATGGACAAGGACCCTTCTGGCTAAATATCTTTTCCACTGGCTTCATCCATTTACAAGGAACTAGAGGGTTTATTTACAAGCATCTCACAAGATAATCAAAATAACTTTGGTTTGAAATCTGGCTCTGTAATACCCCAATGCTAAATATTTTAATTGAAACAAAGGGGGAAAAATCTGCCGCTATAACCGGGCTCAGGACTCCAACACACTGAGGAGGCTTTGGGGGAGCCTCCCAGTGGCAGAGCACAGCAGGTATCCTGCAGTATGGAAAAAGGGAACAAACTTCTAAGTCTAAATGCTACAAAATTCCTGGGCACCAGTCCTGTGTTACAGCTGGGCAGCATCATCCCCGAGACCAGACTCACATACTGCTTTAGTCATGGCAATAGTTTCATTAACTGCAGCTCAAATCAATGGCAAGGGCAGCATTTCCTCTCAGGATCAAGTCAAACAGACTCCTTGCCTTGGTCTTGCAGTCCTGTTATGCTCAGTCTTGTGGAATTATTTATGTCAGTTTAAAAATAATACCAAGTGCAGCAGAAGGATAACGCTGTTACATAAATGAGGGTACAAAGTACAGGGCAGTACAGATCTATTCCAAGCCATCAGAACTGTTCTATCTTCTGTGGCTGGTAATTTCTTTTATGTGTCCTGATGGCAGGATCAGACTATTAACTTGTGCCATCTATGTGCAGCCTGTCCCTTATCACAGAATCCTGACTGCAGACTGCAACCCTCTGACTCAGCTGGTAATACCTGCTCGCCTGTGCTGGCAGAGACCAAATGCCTCCCTCTCTGTGTATTGCAGTGGGGTCAAACTGCAGGAGAAATCCCAAACTCTGCCAGGCTAATGGCTTATTTTTTTAATACAGAGAAAGGCAATATTTTATGTATTTTCATGGACAGTATGTGAAGGTTATTTGAGCTACTCCAGGGAGCAGGTAAAAACACTCTCACTGGCACTTGGCACAGTTCAGCTGAGAGGGGTCCTTATGCAGCCTCCTCCCATAAATCCTTAAGAGCCAGATATCCAAGCCTCACTTTAAGTCAAAGAACTTTTTTTTCCTTTTTCTTTTTTTTTTTTTTTTTTACAAAAATACTTGTTAATCCTTGACTCTTTCATGGTGCAGTTCCTAAATCTGAGGCCTTCTAAGCTTGTAATCTTAGATTTACCAGCCTACTGAAGGAGTATCACAACACTCTCTACAGCAGATCATATACTAACACCACTTTAAAAGCAGCAGAAAAAGAAAAGGTCAAGTATCTTTTCCAGCAAGCTTCAGGCAGAGCCATTACTTCTTCAGGTCCAACTTCTAGCCACATGCTTTTCTGCATTTTGGCCCCAGCTAACACATCCCACCACACCATCTGTGGACCTCTGCCAGTTTCCTTAATGCTGAATCCTGCAGGGTGCTAAATAGAGTCTCAAGTCCTAATTGAATTCAAAATCATCTGGACCAACTGTGAAAGGACTGGAAGGAATGGAAAAATCCCAGCCCAAGTTCCAGAGGTCACCTGCATAGCCAGGGCTCAAATTCCACGCCTCAGCTCAGTTTTGGCAGCCTGACCCATGCACAGGAAGGTCTCAAGTGATGATCATGACAACAGCCATGGGCAGACACCAATAGTGATCCCCAGGGAGCGTGCCAACCAGCAGGAATCCTGCATGATTACCTGCCTGGCACTCCAGCAAGGCTGCCCATCTGCCTCAGTGACCACAGGTGAGCCAGTCTGTCACCTTTACCTTCACACCTCAGAAAGCCCAGGATGCACCAGGCTCAGCCATAAACCTGCTGTTGGTCACAGCTCTGGTTCACTGTACCAGCATAACTGAGGCTTTCCTTTAGCTTAGCATGTTGTTTAAAATCAGAGTTCCTTTCCAGCTACTCCAAAATTAACTTCCATGGCAGTGTGGCATTTCTAACTAGAGAGTATTTAGTGTCTCTCTCAAAGTGTCCCCTGACTTCCTGAATGGTTTTATACTTCACATTTAACTGGAAGAATGAATGAATTTATTTTTTCAGATTACCACTTCAAAGGCAAGTAATACTCCAGTAACTTAGATGAGGTGGAACCAACGGGATCATTTACAGAAGCAAAGGAAGCAGAGTTTGGCCCACAGTTAAAATTAGGCAAGGTTAATAAAACTCAGCTATGACTTGGCCATCTATTCAGGGAGCTGTGACAATGCATCAACTGATTTAGAGCTCAGTTCTGCAGGGCTCTCTGTGTCGAGGTACATGAAGCCAGTGGGAGGTGAAAATATTTAGTGGCTTTAACATATGCAGCCTGTCAGCACTGAGCTGTGCAGGGAGCTGTGCAGGCTCCTCATCAGGGACCAGGAAGGACCTCCAAGCTGCAGATACAGCAAATTCCTCCTTGATGAGGTTGAAATTATATTCCAGCTCTTTCCCTCTCCCTCCCAGGTTACATGCCCACCTCGGAGGGAAGCAAACCAGCAGCCAAACCTACAGCCTGTTCTAGCCATAGTCTGTCTAGTCCAGGAACTCTTGCTCCTTTTGCTGTTGTGCTGCCTATAGTAGTGTCTGGAATAAACCCAGAGGAATATCCAATTCCAGGAACTGGAGGAACAGCTATCACTTCAACAGGAGGCACAGAGGTTGCCTTCGACTCTCCTTTACCCTCTCTCAAGTGAGGTGAGCTTCCTAATCATTCAAGCGATAATTAAACCCAGGTAGAGCAAGCAGGTAATTTCCCAGGCATTCAACCCAAGGGTCAAATTAAGTAGCCTCCTCATTGTTGTGCATATTGATCAGGATGTTCATGATGTTCATTTGAAGACTGTGAAATGGCTTCACTTCACTGCCCATGGTCCTCACTCTCACCACTGAAACCAGCATGTGCCATTTCAGTATCTTCCATATTTTTCAAAGGTAATGTCTACACACCCAAAGACACCAGAAGATACTTGTAAAATCCCTATTTCCTTTAGTAATTTTTTTTCCTTCCACCACTTTCTGCTGGTTCCTTTCAAGTGGTGACCTTAGACATGTATGAAAGCGTCAAAGTGTTTGTGCTTCAACATTTGGACAATAACTCAATACTAGAACG
>JAWWTY010000038.1:5285188-5516314 GCA_035222235.1 Margarornis squamiger
TTGGACAATAACTCAATACTAGAACGCAGTTGTTTGTTCCAACTTTTTCTTCTACCCTTCACAATAATTTTTTTTTTTGGGGGGGAGGGGAGAAAACTAGAAGAAAAAACTTCCTTCTGGCTTCCATCCCTCTGAACTTCTGTGAAGCCCAGAGTAGGAGCAGTGGCCTACCTGGGAAAACAATAGATCAAATTCATCCATTTCCTTGATGAATGGCCAATAACTGGTAAGTCAAACCCAGAGACTGTGCCAGCATTAAATCACACCTGAAGGACACTACAGGACTTGGGTCACACCATAAATCAGCAAAAATCATTCTTTGCTCTGCTTAGATTTGGATTTACATAGGAGCCAAGTTTTACAAAGGAAATGACCTTGTCTTCTATCAAGACAGAACATCTGCCCTCCCAGCAATAGATCCAGAAGTTCAAAGCAGGGATTGATCTTCTGTAGTTTTGGGTATTATGTCAATCTGCCTGGAACAAGGGTAAAAAGTTGTTTCTCCTATTCCCTCTTAAAACAAACATTATTAAATCACACAAAGAAACTTCCAGCAATTAATAGCCAGTCAATTTTTGGTCTTATACCTAAACTGGAGAATAAGGCAAAGCAAACTTTGATGGTGAGTCAATCAATAGGGTGGGCACAACGTAGGAAAGGAGAGGAGCTCATCTCTACTTTGGATTGTTTGAAGTTCTCCTTCAGATAAAGC
Organism: Margarornis squamiger; assembly: GCA_035222235.1. Lineage (NCBI taxonomy): Eukaryota > Metazoa > Chordata > Aves > Passeriformes > Furnariidae > Margarornis > Margarornis squamiger. The sequence continues at coordinate 5,285,901 of JAWWTY010000038.1, forward strand.
CTTCCTACTTTAGCAGGCTCAAATCTAAAGCCTGTTTTATTTTTCAGCCCTCAAAGACTGGATGATGCAGTCTAAAGTTTCCAAAACTTCATTGTTTATGAGCATTTCATTCAAATCACATTGGCCGAGCCTCCAAAACTGCTTAAACAACTACTACCCAAATGAAGCTGGTTTACAAACACGAGACCTCACAACTGTTTTCCTGAAAGCTCCAAGCCAGACAACTCCTCACATGATCCAGATGGAATAGGTGGCAGGAAGACTTCAGAGTAATGAACATCCTTCCATTTGTCAGATTAAGGGCATTCCTACTAAGAGGATTTGCTAAATAAATTAATTCTGAGCAATCACCTCTGGGCTGCTGTGATGGGCTTAAGGAAAGGGGTTTTTCTATGTTTTGTCCTTTTCATGGCAATTATTTAATCAGTAGCTATTTCCAGCTATGTTGAGATCCAGCCAAAGTGTCTAAAAATTAACCTGGCTTCATAATTTTATATAATGTTAGTAAAAAAAAAAAAACCAAAAACCTCAAAAAGCACCAGAACACACAGTGCATCTGCAGGTGCCCTGTGGTACATTCTGCACTGCCCCTTTTCATAAAAGAAATAATCAAATTTTCTGTCTTCATGAAAGCATCCATCTGTCTCATTTTTCCCAGCTGTCATTTACAAACACCAAAAGGGATGAATGACAAATGTTATGAGTCTCTGACCCACCAGACTTTGACAGCAGTTCCATAATATTTTTCTCTTTAATCTCCCCTTCTGGCAAAAGGTGAATACATTCACACCTTTGTTGCACCAGCAGCCAAGCCTGCCTTGCATTCTCTACTGCACATCTACATACATCAATGGAAAGAATCAGCTCACCAGGAGAAAGACATTTTTAGAAATATTTCCCAGCCCTACTTCAGGATTTCCTAAAACACCACAACTCCTGCTCAGTCAAAGAAGCACCTCCCAATTTAGGCTGGAACCTCCATGCAGGTGTATCAGGGTGCAGCATTTTAGAGGCATTGGCAATATTTTCATATCAATAATCTCCTGACCTACATCCTTGCCCAGACATTCAGAGCCCCAGTGTGACATCTCAACTGACAAATCCTCAGGTTAAGTACAGCTGGAAAAGGACACTTACACTTGGAAAATTAAAAAAGAATGATCCTTCTGAGATTTTCCCCTGCAGAAATTGACAGCAGCAAACACAATCCAACAGCTTTGCTGCTCCTTTGTCCTCCCCAGTCCAAAACAGCACAGAAGTGTCTCCATAAATGGCACACACATGGTAATGGCACACAAAACCAGGACAGCAGAACTGCTTCAGACACAGAGTTTGGACTTCTCAGGACACAAAGACACCCCAAGGCTCATTCAAGTCTTGGATCTGCACCTTAAGTACCTCATAGATGCAACAATAGATTTGTGCTCAGTGCAGAGCCCTAAACCAGAGTGCAACACAGACTGAATTTAGGGCTCCTTGACAGCAGTGCCATGGTAACCATGCTTCTCAAGGCAAAATAATACCAACAAATGCAGCTATAAGGGCCAAGGAAACCATAAACTAGACCATCTTAAGTAAATCAGTCGCCAAACCTCAACTCCTGAAATTAGACTGGACCAAGGAATGGCATTCAGGCATGTAACTGGAAAGGCACAGGAGAAAAGGGACAGAGAGCTGGATTGGATTAGATTATGATAAGAAGGGCAATATTAAAAAAAAAAATCATCTAAATGAGGAAACAATCTGTGTTTATGGCACATCTCCACATCCTACAGAATGCTGTGTTAGTGCTTAATAAAAGAAAGTATGCAGTACATAAAGACACTGTTGTATGATAAGCAGATAGAGAAAACAGCCATAATATTCTAGTTTCTATTACTGTTATTCTGGGAGGAATATTTCCACATGCAATTAACTCTGTTTGCAATATACCAGAGACAAACAAAGGTAAATTGAAAAAATCCAATTAAATTAAAGAACCACAAAGGACACATTCAGTGACCAATAAATAACACACAAAGCACTGCTGGAGTAGGTTGATGAGGATTGCTGGTTATCAAATGTTGAAGGGAATTCCTTGAATAGCAACAGAAGGGAGATAAAACAACTTTGATTCTGTAAGGGGTTGGGGATGTGACAAGGGAGGGAGTCAGGGCAGCCTCGTGGCACAGGTATTGGCTGTTTAGAGAGGATGTGTTGAGGTCAAGACCCCCACATTGTACAGGTTACTGCAAATTCATTTCTCAGCTCAATAGGAGACACAATTGCACCCTTGTCCTGCCTACTGCACTGATGGATTCACAGCAGCCACCTCCCTCACCCACTTGGATTTCAGCCCAAACAAGCATCTTTGTGCTTTTCCTCACATTCTCATGCTAAGGAGGAAGTCCCAAAGATCCCAGCAACATGCCATTGTGCCCCTTTTTTCCTTTTTTGTGCTGCTTGTAAGGAGGTTTACAGTAGCTCCATGAAAAGACACAGGGACAACACAGGTGTTATTTCATTACTTGCAGAGTTCTTCCTGAGCATTCACTGACCAAAACTTTCAGCATCAAAGAAGGCAACAGGAAATTTGTTGCCTCCTGACTGCAAGGTGCACACTGCTCAGCATTTCCAGCCCATAGACCTTTTCAGTTCTATTTCTGTCAATAGACTCAAGCCTGGTTCTAGTGTGACAATCATATTTAGGGAACTGAGCTTCTGTTAGTTGCTTTAGCCTGAAATATTTTCTTTTTAAGCCTTAATAGCAAACACTCTTAACTACATATTTAGCTAGAGCAAAACTGGAAAAAAATCTGGCAATAGCAAAGCTATTTCAACAGCTTTAAAATTCAGTAACAGCTCAATGATGTCCACCTTTGTGATTTCACAATAGTTTTTTGCAGTGGTGGGGGCTGTCAGATACAAACCCACTCCACGTGAACCTTGGAGTCCAGTGGGATATACCTGGAGCTGCAGAGGTACCACAGTCACCAATTAAATCAACACATCTGTCTTGGGGACCAAATGAAAGAACAGCCTCTATCTGGTCTCAGTAGCTCAGGCTTGACATCTTCCTGCAGGTAAAACAACTACAGAGCAACACAGCTGAACTCGTGTTAAAGACACGGTCATGAAGCAAATTAGCAGTGCCTCGACCCTTGGAAACCAAACCCTGTGCCAAGACAAGTTTTCTGCACTAGTTTCCTTTTGGTTTTTTACCAACAGCACATTATATTAATTGAACTTAATTGGCATTGACTGGATTTGTTGGAATTACATGTCTCGGCCACTGTAAAGACTGAGATCCACTGTTCAAGTGTACTTTAAGATGGAGTTTTATTATTGTATCCAAGTAGGTTGTTGGAGGCTTTCTTTGGAATCCTCGTGAAGAGGCTGTGCAGGCAGGTAAGTGCCTGTGCAACTTATTTTGGAAACATTTATATAATTTAGGAATAAAGAGCAGGAATAGAGCAAAGGAATCTCTCAAACCATATGAGTTGCAAGGGCAATGATCCTTTAGGTGTTTTTTAGAATGTTTTCTCCCGAAGCAAAATTCACATAGATTATAAGGACTCCAAGATGCTCTCCAATGGGTTATAGTCAAAACATTTCTTAGCCTTCCTAGCTACTATTTACTATATTCTTACTTCTTGTTCAAATTTAGACACATAACTGAAGTTAGACCTCTGTTAAAACGTAGGGAAATGTAATGAGAAAATCTCAAATTGACTTCTATGGGATTTAAAAGCTTTGAAAATACAACAAGATCTCTTTCTGTAACAAACTCCAGATCCCTTTGTTATCAGAAGTTAAAAGAAAATATACAAACAACAATAAAGGCATTTTGGCATTAGAAAGAAAAAAATATGAGCACATCATAGCCTGCTTGGAGTGCTTAACATCCAGGGGCAGAGCAGATCAACTTCTATTTACTCTGCTCAGCACTGGGTCAGCCACACTTGGTGCATTAAAATTGCCTTGGCTGTGTTTTGGGGTAGAGGCCTTTCTGCAGTATCTTTTCAGCCAGCACAGGATGGGTGTGTTGGAATATTCCAACAACACATAGAATCATAATACAAGGTCATATTCTCTGCTCCTCCTGGTTAGCAGTATGGTTTTCTTAAAGAGGGTGCAAATAATTTAGAGAGCAAGCCTTGTTGGAAGCCTGCTGTCTTCAGCAGCCAACTCGAGCCTGATCAGATAAGCAATTTCAAGAGGGATTAAATGTGACACCGCAGTTACTTTGCTCAGTAAAATAAACAAAACTGCTGTGTGCAAAACACAAGCTGTACATACAAACAGAAGGAGCAAAGGGAAGATGCAGTTCAGTAAGAAGCCTTAGCACCAAGCCAAGGCTGGGCTGGTGAACAACAGGAACAGTCTTGCAAGAAAACACTCGACATGGAGTCAGATTTTTCAGATTCACTCAACACTCTTGGCAGTGTAAGATACCACTGACTAACTGTATCAATTCCACCCAAAACACTCTTTGCATACAACAATCTGAAATTATGTCACTCACTCAGCCTGTTTCTGTGTTCCTCTTTCTGTGCCAGCACTTCATCTTTCAAGTTCCTTGGAGCAGAACATTTCCCACACATCTATATATCTGTAACATGCCAAGCTCAAGAGGCCACCTGTCCTTTCTGGTGCATGGCATCCTCAAAATCACCCAGGAAAAACATGGCATGTGAGCCACCACACACATATGACATGGCATTCCCTAACTCATTCTGTGCAGAAATGAGATAACCAGCTACACTTACCAAACACAGCATCTTTCCTTCCTGTGAAATACTGTTTTGGGGGGTAAAATATAATCAAAATTACTTGTTTTCTTCTAGGGTGGTTTGTTTTGTTGCTTTCCTGCTACTGGAGCAGCTGGTTCTTAAAACATATTAAAATATCACATATTTCATTTCAGCTACCATGGTGCAAAATATTGTCTCCAATGTACAAAGAAAGACTGAATAACTTTTTGTGAGTTTAAATTAATACGATGAGTAGTGGAATACTCATTCAAGTCTAAAATGTGACATTGTCTGGGAGAAGGGAATATTCCAGTCAGCTTTACAATACACTTTTTCCCAAGCTCTTGAGCTCCCAACACAAACCCTCAGAGCAGCGAATTCACCACAGCTGCTCTCAGGATTCTTGCATTTCCTCGTGGCTCCAGGAAAGCTGCACACCATTTAAATGTTTCAGCAGCTGACAGGGGTACTGACACACTGGCCTTTGGTGGCCCCTGCCCTGAGCAGGGTGAAAGCTCTGGGCTCTGCCATGTGGGACTTTTACAAGCAGCCCAGTAGGAATCCAGGCATTGTGGAGCTAACAGCAAATCCCAAGATCCTTTCATTTACTTCATTACCCTGGATGATCCCCAGCTTGTATAACTGTATAATATAATACATTCACCTTAAGGGACATCCCTCCCCTGCAGTTCCAACAGGATTCTGGACTCTCCTTCCCTTCCCTCCTGAGCTCTCCTTTGGCTGCCCTGTTGCCCTGAGGACCACAGCATTTCTGTGGCACTGAGAAAGCTCTTCTCCACTCGCCAGCACACAAGTCTTGACAGATGTTTTCTTTCTCACCATGCCAGGTTTTAACCTGTTCTTGCCACTAATCCTCTGCACAGTTCTGCACCACCAACACTGCATTCAGCAGCAGCCAGCTCTTCTCCTGTGAGCTCTCCCTTGCCTTCACCTCTCTATCAGCGTTCCTCACAAAGCATCCAGCATATTTATATTCTCCCTTCTAATCCATTTCCTTTTATTAGTTTTCCCTTGTGACACCTCACTCCACAAGGCCTATTTCTAATCTCTTACCACATCTTAAAAGCCACCAGAATTCAGGGAAGTCACCTGTGATTGAGTGTAACTCTCACAACCCAGGGAAAAACCCAGCTGGGCTGAAGGGAATGCCAGCAAAGGGCATTGATGTTCTTTTGATACTGAAGTACAAGGAGGAAACTGGACAGAGAACCTTTTGACTCTGCTAGGTAGGAACTGTGCAGCGCCAGGGACCCTGTCCTGGCAGGACCCAGGAAAGCCACAGAAGGAATCTAGTTCAGCTGTGACATGAGGTAATCCTGCCCTCACCACAACCTGAGATTTTCTGCTGGTTTCAGAACAATGAAAAGCAGTGTGTCTGAGCTCCACACACAGGAGGCTGCACAGAGATTATATTATTTCCATTTGCTTTCTTTTGTTTCTGCTAACAGCACTTCAGAGAACTGCTAAAGTCCTTTAAAGTCTATATGTTGACTTCAAAGGGAACCAGTTTTCCTTATGTATTTGTTTTGTTGAGTTTTTTGTTTGGTTATATCTGTTTGTTTTTATATTTTCACCTTGTTTTCAGGGGCACTAGTGGCATAAATCCCCACAAAAACCAGAGAAAACCTGAGAAGTGCTTTAGGCATCACCTAAACCAAAGAAATCACAATTCTTTGGTAATAGCAATGATATTAAACTTGCTCTGGGTTGAAGAATGTTACTCACTTACCACCACCTTCCTCCTATCAAAACAGCCCTGAGTCACCACAGAGAACAAAGATATTTACAATGCAGAAAGGGATTTGTTCTGTTGTTTTGCTCTTATCATCCCAATGGTGAGAAGCAGCTGAGCTCCAGGCAGGGGGAAGGTGCCACATCAGAGCTGGGAGGTTCATGTCATTGGAGGAGCAGACACGCAAAATTTAATTTAACAGCGTAGAAAGAGAGCCAGTTCAGCAACATCAACATGCAGGGGTGAAAACACACAAACACTTGGGGGATTAAATTGAGAAGTTTCTCAGTTCAAGGTCTTTCTCTGAGGCAAGCCTGGCTGTGGTAGATTTTGGCTTATCAAATGCCAGCTGTGCTCCTCACACCAGGAGGAGCTGGTACCTCCCCGTGCTCTCCCAGCAGCCAAGCCCTGCTGCACAGGGACGAGCACAGACCGTGGCTGAGGCTCCTCGGGGCACAGGTGGAACTCATAAAGCACAAAGCTCTCACAGCTGCAGGAGGATCAATAACGAGTTACCCTGAACAGCAACGCCCAGCTTGTACTCTGGGAAACCATTTTGGTGTGTCCCCATCACCTTTGCTATTCTCTCAGCCAGCGTTCCCTCATTGTGCACCACTGTTTAATCACCACTATTTATTTTTGGGACAAACACAGGATGTTAACTAGCAACCTGCCTTCCAAGAAACCTTGGTTTTAAACAAGAATCACCTTCCAATTTAAGCTTGGGTTCCACAGCTGAGCTGCTGCTTCCCATCATCCTAATGACCGATTTGTTGCAGCTGAGGCACCTTGGCCTTCCTTACACTGAGAGAGGGCAGGAACATGGCCACTCATATCAGAGGGGTTTGTAACAGGGAGATGCTGTACCAAGACAGAGTTTCTCACTGAGTAGATGTGTCTCTTGTAGCTTTGTAAAAAGAAATTAGCACTATCACACGGGAGCCTCTTTCCCAAGTCACCCATGGACAGCACCAAGTGCCAGCCAAAGACATTCATGAAAGTGCCAGAAACTCGAGATAAAATTCTGTTAAAGCACTTTTAAGAGATCTGATTGAATTTCCCCCATCAAAGGGACTCTGTCTGAAGGAGATAGCTTTCACCATCATCCTGCTACTATAAATTAGGTCCTTCAAAAGAAGCATCCACAATTTGCTTAATATTCTGTCATCGCTACACTGGTACATACTACTGAATAGGAATAATTAAAAAGAAAGAAACAAACTACACCAAAAAAATCCAGAGATGCATCAGGAACTCTTGTGAAGTTAAACATGCACAAATAACCAATTTTTTGAAGAACAAGGAGAGGTTGATTGTGACAACACATTACTGGTTTAACATAACTTTTGAAAGCTTGTTTAAATCCAGGTTGGCAGCAACTACTGCTTTTAAGAGACATAGTCCCTTTATAAGCAAAGCCAGCTGGATTTTTATTTTTTTTTCTTTTCTTCTTTGAGAGCCCCAGGCAGACTGGGATTTTCCCCTCTCTGAACCCTTTTCAAGGTGGCTGGGCTCAGGTGTGCATCCTTAGTACAAATGGGTAATTCTAAAAGGTGTCTCCAGGCACAGCCTTGAGCTATGGGCAGAGGAGCTGCCCTGTGAGCAGCCTCTGGCACAGGGAGCACACAGAGCACCCTAAAATCCAAGCTCCTTCTTGCTCCCCCAGTTCCCACTTTGCCTTTAATTCCCTTTTTCCTCTCGGGGAAATTTCACCTGCCTCTGTCTTGTGAGTGGTGAATCCTCTGTGAGCAGCCGAACCAGCTGAAAGGAGAGACCTGCACGACCCCTCTTTCCTCTCACCAATCTCCACAGCACACTTGGCCAGCCCACAGAGGAGAGCCCTCCCTTGCTCACAGGCTGTAATTCCACTCCAGCACAGCCTTAAATAAGCACAAAAGCAATCTGCCACGTTTGCCAGAACAGGCAGGAGCCCTGTGGGCATAATATCTGTAGTTGTTTAGGAACAGGTTGCTCAGGCCTATGAGCAGCTCTAGGAAACCACTTAAGGAAAAGAACACTACTTTAAAAACGCCTCTCCATCTTCCCTGGTAAGACAGCCTCACTTGTTTGTTCCTTAATTCAGCCTAAGGGGTGACAAACATTTCCCTCACACAGAGCACAGCCATATAAAATCCTTTAGCCTCTCCTTTTCTGAACCATACTTTCCACATGAACATAGCAAAATAAGGTCCAAGATTTTGGCTAGACTAGCAAGACTCCTTGAGACCAGCCATTAGGAAACCCAGCAGATTTCAGTGCCTGCATACCTAGAAGGAACTTTCACAACCCTGCTGCACAATCATAAGCTTCTGAAAGTGCTTCACCCACCTCTTTCCGATGCAGTCCATGTGGTTCTCAGGCTCTTCCCAGCTTCTCACCAAGCTTTTGCCCCTTCTCAGCCTCCCTTGCCACTGAAAGCTCCTGCTCTGTCACCCTCCTGAGCTCAGTGAGGCAACCCCAGCTCCTGCACTGCTTATACCCTCTGCAATCAAGGGCATTAATTGGAACCAGCTGCTCTTTCCTGCCTTTGTTGCCACCCCATCACAGCTGGGTCTTCAGGCTGTGATGAACTATCACCTGGCTCTTGAGCCTCCATCCTGTTACATGGCAAAGGTAATTCAGGGGCCACGGAGCACTGATCTCACTAACACAGGATCAATATTGGGCCTCTGCTCTGTGCAAAATCACACCTGATGGCTTTGGTCAGGAACAGGCCAAGGGAAGCACAAGATGGATAAATTCTGCTGTGGTGCAGTGAAGTTTCTGTTCAGGACATTACTCATCACAAATATATTGTGTCACATACTGACATGACAGATGATTCATCATGGTATTCTATGAGCACAATACAGCACATAAGAAGCAGTGGCATCTGGGGGAAGATTCCACCTTATTTCCTTTAAAACCTGCAAAGCACTCTGGTTTCTCATACACCGGATCATCATCAAGCATCTCTTTTCACACAGGGTGCTCTGATTGCACATTAGATGAAAGCCCACTTAGCATTGCAGCCCCAGGCAGGCCAGGCCCTGGTTATTCATTGCAGGGTACAAACGTCACGGTGCCTTCCTCCCCGTGCTGATGTTTTATCATTTTTTACAGAGACTTCGACCATCAATTTCAAAGTTTCACTCCTGCTCCTTTCCCCTTGCATTTTCATGACAAAGGTTCATTTATCAACTCTGAGCTGCAAGCTCAAGGAGGAGGAACAGGGAGTAAAGAGAGAATACAGAGGTAAATTATAGGAACTCCCCTCATCCCTTCTTCTTCTTCACTGCCTTGCAAACTCATGTCAGCCTCAAGTTGACCTACTGAGTCTGAACCTCACAATGTTAAAAATTGCTCCAGCAGCCTGTTGGTCTCTACAGAGACCATCTGGGGGAGCTCCAGGAGCAAATGCTCTTCCTGCTATCCCATACAAACTTATCCTTTTGGCTTCATTGTCTAGGAAAAAAACATTTCAATACCTAATGCTGCTGGTTTCCTTCGGATCTGAGCCTTAGGATCTCCTGGCAAAGCCCAGGCATCTGAGCTACCATCTCCTTAACATTCCTTCTCTTTTCCCAATAGTGTGCTTGATGCTAAACTACTGTCACCTACTCATGCCTCAGTTTCCCAGGTAAGGATCACAATAGTAATATTTGCTCCTCTAGAGAAGGTGCTGAGCTTTGCAAAAGCCTGGGCATACAAGCATTACTGAAAGTTGGTATCTGAATATACCATGGCATATGCCTGTCTTTGAAATTAGGCAACACATGTTGTGTTGTGTCACCTAAGAAAGTTTGGATTCACCTTCCTATAAGTACCTTATACAGTTTTCTACGGTTTCTTTTTTGTTTTATACTCAAATATATCAGAAATAGATACTGTTTATGCCAGGCAAGAACTAGATTCTTTAAAAACGAAGTTAAAACACAATGTCATTGGTGATTGTGTTTTAAAATCTTTTATATGAACCAGCAGACTGTACAACAGATGCAAGAACACAAGAGGATTCAACCAAGACAAGCCCACACATTAGACACTGTCAGTGTCAGAACTTTTAATTAAAAAGATTAGAAAATAGGAGAGCAATAATTCCTGCAAACTACATGTGTGTTTTAAAGAGACACAGAGCAAACCAGTGCTTACTCTAAATGTCCAATCTTTTCTTGAAAACATGGTTGAAATCCACAACTGCTCTGTAAGACTAAAATGTGGCCACTAAAAATTATTCTGGAGTTCCTGGGACAAGCCAAATTATTAAGGACCTTGGGATACACATACATTTTTACAAGTTATTATTGTCCTTCATTTTTCCCCTGAGAACTGCTCCTTTCCCTCCAGGACTCAAAGTGAAGTTATGGAGATAAAGCAGATTAAAGGTATTTCACACCCAACCACCCCAGTGGGCTCTGCACAAACCAGGCTGAGGAACCAAAGGCAAATTCAGGTAAGAACGAGGTACTTTTTTATGTCACCATCTACAGAACTGGATTTTCTGGCCCACTTGTCACCTCTGACAGTTTCCTCATTTCAAAAGGTGTTTTACAAGCATTTGCTATCAAGGAATGACACTTTCCCACTGATGGAATGGAAAGGGCTCTATGCCTTTTCAATCCCACAGTATTTCTACAGGCAGTCTCTGTGCCTGGGTGACCAGGGTTAACTCCAACATAACAAGCCTGGGTAGCTGTAAGCTTTGGAGATATTGCACTGGACTGGAGCTAAACACTCAAAAACACCCCTAAACCTCACATCTTACATGAAATATATACACATACAGACACACGTGTGTGATTTCATGGATACCATGGCAAGCTCAAGGGCATTCAACAAACACAGAACTGCTACAAGTGAGTTGTTATAATACAAGATGTGAAATTACTTGACATTGCCTGTCTACTCCTCCATCTTCTACCCCAAAGGACAACCTGCATCTTTCCCCTGTGTTCATGAGACTTTTCATTCCAAACTAAATGCTATTCCCTAAGCCCTAACCCTTGTTTGTGCTGGGTAGGCTTGATGTCGATGGGCTGTCCTGCTCATGGCCAGAGCAGGTTCCTCAGTTTAGTGACCACACTACCCAGCTTCTCCTCTGAGTGCCAGCCACCCCTTGTGAGGATTCAATTTGATCATCAGATCGTGTTTCTCCCTAAAAATGAGGCTTTACTTTCAAAAAATATGTTGAATTTCTGAGGGTATGCCCATTTCAGAAATGTTTAGTATGTGAAAACTAAGTACAGGATCGATATACATTCATTTCACGTGTGTCTTGAAATTAAATGTCAAGAATACCCAAGAGAAAGATGCTAATGAACAGTCTTAGCCCACAGCACCCACTATCTGCCATCCTTATTAAACACAAAAGAAAAAGGTTGGTATAAATGTTGATATTTAAGCAAAGGGGAATATTTTCTGTGCATATTCATGAGGTATTAACATCAGCACCATTTTCGTTCTGCCCAATGAGTTCAGTGATAAATAGACATAAACCACGGCTGAACGTGGCTATAGAAAATAAAGATGTTCTGGTAGCTGGCCAGCACTTCAATTGATTTTACATGCTTGGTTTTTCTCTTTCATTGTTCAGTTCTACCTCAGGTTATGAATTTTCAGAAGCAAACGTGAGCAATTCACTGTAAATATACAATTTCTATTTGGGCTGCTCTTAGTCTTCTTTTCACAGGTTGCTTAAATCAATAAACTGTACACTTGAAAAACTCTACAATATCTATTCCTGTAGTTTTCTCAGCCATTGAAAACCTTTCCATAATGTCTCCCTCTCCTTTAATGTAAAGTATATATGAGAAATCTTTAATGATCTTAAGGACTATGACTGTTCTTCAGACATTAATACTTTTTATCAATGTAAGTGGTGAATTCACTACTTGTATTATTACCAACAGACCATGGATATAAATGTTAGTCTGTTCAAGCTTTCTATGCATTTTAACATATCATATAATTTAGCTCCAAACTTGAATAAACCATATTATTCATTAGACACTATTTTAAAGTCATCCAGACGTGCAGCAGAATCACAGCCTGACACATAATGCGACATGAAGAAAATCACTTCCAAATGCATAGCAATTCCTAAGCTATTTAGCCAAAAGAGGTTGCAAGAGACAAATATATTTGTAGAAGTTGCTTTATTCCCTAGGGAGCAAAGATTCATTAAAGGAGAAGATACAAGTGCCAGAACCAGGCCATGTAGCTATTTCTGCTGGAATACCTGTCGGCCACAGAGCAGCCACTCCATCAACCTGTGGCTCTTTTCCTCCTCCCACCTAGAGCTTGTTAGATCTACTATATACAGTCTTTACCTGGGGCCACTGGATGCTGCTGAAATGTATGCAAAAATTGCCAGAAAGTGATCAAACCATAAAAAGTAATTGTCTCGTGGTTCACAATATTAATGAATAACAGTATAATTAATGTATCTTTGACAGTTTCTCTTAATTCCTGCCTCCTAACACCAGGGATGAGCTTTTTCCTGGGGAGGGGAATGGATGTGGTGTGCTCTGGCTGCTTCCCCCAGCCCAGACAGCCAAGGTGTCCAGCAGCTGGCTGCAGCTGGCAGGGGAAATGCTCCCTTGTCTTCCAGCAGCCAAGGGCAGGAATGAAATCTCCCTGCACTGCAGTTTAGCCCCTGGATGATGGACTGTCCCTGGCCCTTGGTGTGATTTATTTGAGTCTGGGAGTTTGGCAGGGTAGGGACAATCCCTTAATCTGTGCCCATACCAATAACTGCACAAGAACACCAACCTCAGTGCCAGTCCCTGGCACTATCACAGCAGAAGAAAACCAATTTATCCTGTTGCAGTTTCCTTTCTTGCTATTTCCATTCCTCCCACATTGGTCTTTCTTTGTCTTAAAACTGATTTTGGTCAATCACCACACTCTGAAATATGCCCATTAAAGAGAAATTGTCTTGTTGTGGTATTTACAGTGTTCATCTCAAGCATGACAAGTAGCAAGTGATTAAAATGAACACCAATCAAAGAAAACTCAATATTAATCTAAAGATGCATTGATGATGGGGGAAAAAAAAAAAAAAGACATGAAAATCTCGCTCTGCATCTTGGAAATCTAAGCTCAAGCATTAAATTCTTCAGAGTAATTACTACTGACTTTCAGGTTATTTTCTCCCTTTGGCTCCTAATGCTGTCTGAGGGTATTACATGAGGCAACTGTCAAGAGGTGGATTATTTTCTCAAGTGTCCAGCCTGTCCCTGGAAGGTGCATTTTCGCTGGGCCAGGCACTGGAGCAGCAGGGCAGAACAGGACTAGATGTTCTTCTCTTTAAAATGTTTCAAAGTAGACATTGCAAATGCAAGTGATACTAATTAGGTTCGTACTGTCAACAATTTAAAAGCAAAGAGAAAAAGCCTTAAATAATCCAGTATTTACAGTGTGACAATGCTTTCCATTGGGAGATTGCTTTGCCAAAATTTACCATAATTAACTGTAATTCCTGTAATAGTTCCTAATGCCCCCTGTCTGTTTAGACACCCGCCAGTCCCTGTTGTCCCTCCCCTTCTCCACTGACCTCCTCAACACCCACCCTTGGCACAGGGAGAGGCTCTGAGGGAAGGGATGCCCAGCTGGGTGACTGCTCAGGGGGATCCCAGTGGGCAGCCCAAACTGGAGCAGCTCCACCTCTAAAGTGTGTGCTGATGAGCAACAAATTCAGTAAAATCCCTCAGTTTGAGACTTAAAGCCTCCAAAATCAAACATCAGACAGTGACTGTGCCAAGACCATCACTCACTGTGCTTACTGACACTGTTTTTCTGATCTTGCTCTGCTCCCTGTCTGGGTTTTTGCCTTCTCTGCAGTCTGTAAGCCCTTTTAGAGAGCTATTTCTCTGTGGTCTGTGCTTAGACAGTGTGGGCAAATTACATTCAGGCTGAAGATTGGCACTTCTAGCTGCTATCATAAAGTATTAACGGGCATATTTCTCATTGAGCATAATTTTTTAATGATATTTAACAGGCACTGGCTGGGTATGTTTGCCAATTTAAAGGCTGGCAGCAATGCTATTTAACATGTGGTTTACTTTAAATGGTACATGCAGTTTACTTTAAATGGTAGGCAGATTTTTGGCTTCTAAGCCTTATTTTAACATACAAATAACCAAACAGTGGTTTAAGAGGAGTCATTGCCAGGCAATGGAGAGATTTATTTTTTTTCCATACAATGTATATGGCAAAGATTGTGTTCTTAGTGCTACAGAGCAGCCCACCAGCAAGCTTTGGTCAGCAGTTACTGGATCTCAAACACTGAAAGCTCTTTCAGTCGTGAGGACTGAGCTTTGTGCTTTTCTCACTCAGTTTTGCACTGTGTATTTGTGTGAAACTGAAAGAGGGGGCACCAGATAGCAAGAGAATCCCATGTAAGGGAAAAGCAAGAGTGTCAAACTGTCTTTCAATCAAAAATATTACACCAATGAACGAGACAACGGAGAAATGGATGGTGTCACTGAATAGTGACATTAAAGAATCAACTGAATGGTAAATCTGAAATACTGGGTGTCTGTCACCCATGTTATGCATTGTTCTTTCAGCCACTGCTTCAAATGAACCTTGTAAATTGAAATGTGCATGTAGAATAGGGGGTTCATAAAAGCCTTTGAGAGTTTCACAGTTTGGACTATAATTACTTTTTCAGCACAACTCTTGGATACAGTGACTACCTCTTGAACAAGGACTGATTATCCACAGTTCTACTCATTTCATTACAAGCTCATTGGGGAAGGCCTTATGCTATACAGTGTCAATGGAACATGGACTAATAAATAAAAATGGCATGATTGATTAAAAGCCAACAAGAGCCTAAGTACTCCAGATGATTCATTGTGCTGAAAATCTCATGATCTGTAGACAAAAGAGACAAAGGAATGCAGGATTAAAAAGGCAGTCCATGGCAGAGAGGAAAAGGAGCCCAGAAGCCAGTGGCTTAGTCACTAATCTCAGGATCAGAAACTGTGACATTATTATTAATAAGAAATAACTGGGAAAGTGGCTGTCACATGGACAAACCAGACCCGAGTGTAGGTCCCTGCCTAAGCATGTACTTGGACCTATACAGGAGCTAAGGCAATAAAAAGAGTAAGGATTAAACAGGTCAATTTAAGGAACATATCTTAATCTTGATGTAAAATCACGTATTAAATGACTTGTTTCTTACTCACTGTTTTTTTTTTGAATACCTAATGCCAGAAACTTGCCTCATATTTTTTCATTTCTCTTGGTTCTAAACTACAATAAAATGCCAATACATCAGGGCAAAGATGGGCTGAGAAGAGTTCTTGTAGAGAGCAAATATGGTATTGATCTTTAGTAGCTTATCTATAGTGTTATCCAAAGCAGAGATCTACTCATTTAGGACTTATTCCCTTGACCTAACTAGAGCATCCTTGTTCCCATTATTCATCTAGTTTCCCTGTGGAATTAATGGAGAGCACTATCATAGGTGTTCTAGGTGAGATGATTCATGCTCTAGAGGTGTGAATAATTCTTCTTCGACTAAAGAGGGAGCTTAAACAATTTTAAAAGGTAATTTATTTTTGCATCATTAAAAGTAAAGGAAATTAATTTTACTGTTAATGATTGACTTCAATGCAGAACTATATTAGTCAAAAATAGGTTACCATCAAAACAGAACATGAGAGAGAGGCTTCAGGCAGGTCAGCCTCAATGGCAGGACAATTCCATTAGCCTTGGTGACAGCAAAACACTTCCTTTGCCCTGAGTTAATATTGTGGTCCTGCCCTTTAGAAATGTTCAGAACTCCACTTCTCGACAGAGATCATGAGACAGGTTGATTGCCAAAAGCTGTCCTGCATTGTAGAAAGATTTGCTCATACAATAAAAATGGAAATGCAAAGCTACTTTATGACTTTTCAACACTCAAAGCTATTGGGATGTGTAATAAGCTCTGACCTGCACTTACAATTATAGTCACCATCACTCCTTGGGAATGAGACCTGAAGTTATAAATACACCCAGTTCCATGAGATATTAGAAATTACTTCAAAGAATTCACTTTCAGAAAGAAATTATGTACTAATTAAATAAAAGTCCAAAAATTAAAACCCAGTCCCCGAGATAAGTCTACTCGGAGCAGATGCAGCTGAGTGCAAACCTCTAATACTAATGCAGAGAAGGAGACAGTGGGGAGAAGAGTTTCTTCAGCCCCAAAACATCAAGCAGGTTGTCTTGTACTCAAGTGTTGTTCTCAAGTCTCTTCCCACTGGACCCAAGAGAAAGACCAATAGCTTAAAAAGGAGGGGAAAGGAAAGAAGAGTTATCAAAATGTTAAAATAATTTGTAAAATAATTAATTGCCTACATACTGCTATGTATTTAATGTTATTACATTAAAGAGACTCCACCAGCAAGCTGAGGTTCTCAGACAGAAAAAGAGACTCGTGCCTCAAACTTTACATGCATGAGGATGCAACTTCCAAGTGACCAAGGAGAGTCCAAAGTGCCATTCTTCAATTTTGGGGCTAATTTCACAAAGCAAACTTCTGAAGGGCATAAAATACTTGAGCTGTGTTCCCCTTACAACTTTATATAGAATCCTTTGAAATTGTAAAGAAATAATTTCTACCAAATGAAAGGTTATATGAGAAAATTTCCTTTTACAATAGTGAGAATATTAGAATGGTACAATACATACATATTAGAATGGTACAACCTAGACACTCTATTAAATTATTTGATGTGATTTAAAATACATGTAATGCTGTTTTCACTTGAATTCCACAGAAATTTTCTGTAAAAGCATAGCTGCAAGACAGGAGAGGAAGAAAGCACCAAATTTCTATCCCTTTGCTTCTAGCTTACCAGCCTCCAACTGGAACAGGCAGCATTTGCAAACGTATCTGGGCTCATTTATTTCCTCCAAATTTTCTCAATGTATTGCAACATTCCATTTTCACTTGTGCAACAAAGAAATAGGACCCATAAAAAGATGATAGGAGAGAATTCTATGCAAGTCTTTGAAGTAATACTGATAATATATTCCTGAGAAACCAAATTCCCATTTGCATAATTAAATTGGCCAGAACTATCTGACTGTCCAGCTTGCTGGAGTTCAGCTCCTGTGAAATGCAGTCCCCACACCCACGAGACACTGGTCCATTACACAGGTGAGCTGAGAGAAGAATTCAAAGTACAGCGTGCAGGATTCAACATCACACATGAAGGGGAAGTCTAATACAAATTATACACTATGCAGCAGCAATATTTTAATATTTTGGGTAAATAACACACAACTGCCGAGGACATATTGAATGGCAACACTGCAAAATTGAGGTCACCAGAGATGAGGCTGGATTTTTTTCCAAATCAAGTGAGGAGTAGTCAGAAGGACGGTGATAGGAGTTTGTTAAAAAGCATGTTTTCCCCTGCATAAATACAAATTGTCCATGCAAATTGTTGCTGCTACATTTTAGCAGTCCCAAAACATGCAGAACTTGCTCCTGGAAGTGCTGGTCTGCTGGCAGGCTGACTTGCACATCACTGCAGTAAGGAGGGGCCTTGTGTCTGACTGCAGAGAAGGCAGCTCCTGCCAAGGGGGTCACTGCTAACCTCTCCACCCTAAACTTGGGTAGGGAAGAAAATGGTGCCATGCAATGAAAGCCTTTCCAAACCTCAGCCAGAACTCAGCCAAGGCTGCATCCCTGGTGAGGCTGAGGGCAGGAAGGGAAAGGTGGCAAGGGACAAGTTGCCTTCCTTCCTGAGACACTCGATATTTCTGCCTGCAGAGCAAAGCCAAGCCTTTGCCATATCAGCATTAGCAGCTGGTGTCTAGCCAGCTAATGTTCAGTTTCCTTCAGTTAGTTAGTTATGCATAAAGCTTTCCTAATTGTCAGTCAACACAGCAAAAAACGTCCCTGCTCCTAGAAACCATGACTGTGGCTGGCTGAGTCCTCTGAGACACTAAAGTGCTTCCTGAAAGACCCAGAGCACGTTGAACTTCTCCCCTAAAGGTACCAGTGCCTGCAGTGATGATGTGGAGCTCTCAGTAATTATGTTAGAGAGAAAATGTCATCACTGGGGAGTGAACATGAGACTTCAATACAAATTAGGGTTCCTGTGGAATGACACTGTGCTTTTAAGTTCAGGAAGCAAACATGGAGCTTAATGCTGATAACCTCTGATAAAACAAAAGAAAATAAACCCCCCAAAATATCGAAACCCTGTCCTGTATTTGGAACAAATCATAAAGTGGCAGAAATCTGTCAAATGTACTTTGCTTGACCATAATCAAAAGGTGACCCATATGTTGCCTGAATATCCTTTTAACATTGAATCCATTTATCAAAGACAATTTTCTGTAAATAATAAAGGATGATGAACAACCTAAAGAAAAGTCGGACCATCTGTCTGCCTCCTTAGTCATTAACATTCACCTTCAGTATATGCTTGGTTTGTTTTATAACTACTTGACTGACAGGAGAATTAGTTCATTCCCATGGTTAGTTTTTTTTTTTTCCTGTAGACTTTATTTTTTTTCTACCCTCTATGCATACATTTGTTAAACAGAAGGTGGGGGTGGAATATGTGAAGTCTAAACTAATTTGAGAAAGTAGCTTCTGCTAGCAGATGTCATGGTGTTTGCATTTTACATATTCATTGAAGTTATTCCCCTTTTCCAGGGTACTGCAATTGCATTTTTAGGCTGCCTTTAAGTCCCAGGTAGACCCTGAAGTTGTACCCATTTTCGGGTTTTGCCTGCTCCTCCAAACGTCCCTGTACTTTGATGGCTGTGCATGGGTGTGATTTCTGAGCTTTGGTACGTGAGGAGGTGCCCCAGCCCTTCCAATCCTACATGTCCCACACTGTTTTGTATAACCCAAGAACGGCCCCCATGGAGCGTAAGAGACTCCTCTAACTGCCTGCTGTGTTCTCACATTGACCAGGGCAGTCATGAATTCCTCTCCCAAAAGTGCCACAAGCGTTCCTGAGGCAATTTAAACACCCAAGGCAGAGTTGTTTTGAAGCCGAACAAGAAGCAATTGCCAAAGACCCCTCACACCACACCCAGACACAAACAGCATGGCACACACACCTGGGCGCTCTGCAGGGCAGCGCTGTCCTCAGCGGCCTGGGGGGCATTTTCTGTCCTGCCTGCCTTTCCTTGTCCTTCGTCCTTTGTCCTGCCTGCCTTTCCTTGTCCTTCGTCCTTTGTCCTGCCTGCCTTTCCTCGTCCTTCGTCCTTTCTGCCTCTCCTTGTCGTCTTTCCTCTCCTCTCCGCCATCCTTTGTCCTGCCTGCCTCTCCTCACCCTTCATCCTTTGTCCTTTCTGCTTCTCCTCATCGTCGTCCTTCCTCTCCCCATCCTCCCCTGCCATCCTGCCAGTACCTGGTTTCACCCTAAGTTTTTCCCACTGCTGTTGGTAACTCTTGTCCTTGTTTTAGCCTGTCCCTTTCCCTTTCACCTCAATAAAGGCAGTATCTGTTGGAGACCCACCATGAGGAGCTGGGTGCTTGAATCTCGCCCTCAGAGCAATCAGTTAAAAGAACAGTTACCTGGTTACAATTTTAAACTGGGTTGTAGCACAGAGGTGCAAGAACTCCCCATGTACTTTCCAATGGGATAAAATAAAGCAAAATAAAGGGAGTCAAGAATCCTGAGCAGAATTTGCAGGATCTAATCTAGAGACTGGCATGTTACCATGTATAAGGGATTCATCGCTTTATAAATTCACAATTAAAAAAAACATGAACAAAACAAAGCAACGCACAGAAACAAAACAAAAAAAATACTCCCCAAGTTCTATTCAACTTTTAAGATTAATGTTATGCCTCGAAGGCTTTAAAATAACAAACTCAGCAGAATTTTGTGGGACAATAAGGACTGAAAGAGATCAATGGTGACTAGAAACGAGTCCTGAGTACTTCAGTGCTTTTAATGTTTTTTGCAGAAGTTCTGAACTAAAATCTTTCCTTGAAGTTCCAGCTGCTAAATTTTCATGTGTGCGTCCAGTGCAAAACTAAGTAGGGGCAGGAAATACACTCCAAAAAAGCAAGCTTAAGTAGATTTTCAATTGAAGAGATAATGGAAATGGTAAATAATTACAGGGCAGTTCAAAGTCTACTGCATTCAACAGCTGAGCTTTGAGAACTTACTCAACAATGACATACAAAAGATGTTTCTACACTTTCTTCCAATTAATTCTCTCCTTCCATTTGCTGTAAGTTCAGAAAATTTTCACTTATTTTAAGTGATGTTTCCAAGCCCAGTTTGTAAGACAAAACTCTGCAAAGAATTCTCCTTTTCCTCTAGAAATGAGATTATTTATAACTTAGAGTTAGGACTCCAACAGAAGAAGGATGATTCAACATGAAAATGTAGAAGTTCTCTTTCAAAGGGGTTCCACTGTCTGTCCACAACTTATTAAAAGCATTTATATTGAAATTTAGAATTCCTAAAATTACACTTTTCTAAATTAAAGAATGAGATAATTAGTTAAAAATCCCCAAAAGAGACCAGCTTATAGTTAACAATTCTTTTTTTTTTTTTTCTTCAACTGATCTAAAACTCTGCTGTGGAGAAGCTGCTCAGATGACTCTGAGAGAGGCTCCAAAACTGCTTCCACCTTGTCAGGGCTGGGGGGATGCTGCCTGTATGTTTTCTATCCAACTTTATCTTGCCTGGTGACAGTCCAATACCCAAAAAACATGCACAGCAATATGCTGCTGGAAAACCTATTGAGAAAAATCTACATATTATTTTTAACATGGAGGTGGAGTTGGTTTTATCTGTATCAGAATGAATAAATTCATCATAGAGAAAACAGGTGACATGCTATTGGTATAAACTCTCATTGGAGATGAACTTAAAAAGTACAAAATAATAGAAATGGATGAATAAAGAATCAATAAAATTAAACACTTCTGCAACTGCTGACAGCAAGAAAAATTACCCTGTCAGTGGGGAAAGAACTGATCCAGACCCTGATGATTTTAGTACAACTCTCCAGGACTGCTACCTTCTTGTGGCTCAGCTTGGCTTTTCTTATCAAATACTGGGAGGCAGGCAAATGAAATCAAGTAGTCAGAAATCAATGACATCAAATAATTGAGCCATCATATTCTTTACCGGCGATTATTAATTGGGTGTCATTTATCTGAGTTAAAGTGGGAAATTTGCTACAGAATGAAAGGAAGCAGCGCTTTCTCCCTGTTAAAAATGCCCATTGCTCGTAGCCTTTAAGTTCTGCATTCAAGGCACTGGGCTTAGCAGAATGAGACTTTCCTTCATTATTGCAGAAACTGGGAGGGCAGAGCCACGGCAGGAAGCCAGAATGTGCAACCACAGGAAAATCATGGAAATCACCAGAGGCCAGTGGGTTCCACTCGAGGAAGACACAGCCCACCCCAGAGCAGCCCTGCTGAGGGAGGAAGGCAGAGCCAGGATTCATTTGGGTGGGTCTGGTTTGCCCCTTCCCACAGGGTCCAAGGCTACAAGTCCTTCCTGTCATCAATTTGTGTCTGTGGTGGTGTTTGAGATGAAAACAGAGTCCCTGACCTGTGTTAACCCCCCCAACACATGATGCTGAATGTTTGATGTGTTTTGTTGCAATTAGACCCACGGCTGAGAGACACGAATGCCAAGCTACACCAACTCCATTAGCAGAAAGCAGCGCTGTGTCTAAAGTGCAAGATGGCACGCACAGTCTTGGAGGAAGCAGGCTCTGACCCACTATTCCCTCAGCCTGTGCCTTCAGCTGAAAAATGAGGGTTTCAGAACCTCAGAAAGTATCTGATTTTTCCTCAAACTCCTCCAGCTGTTAGCATCATTGAAAACATTTAAAAATAAAACATTGCATTTGTTTCTTAAAAAATCATACGTTTTAATGTAAATTTTATAATACACCTAAATAAAGCATTAAATAAATCCCCAGCAAAAAGACCACATTTCATAACTAAACATTTGATATAAAGTTAGGGTGGTTGTTATATTCCAACAGGAAAATGCAAAGAAAAAAAATTACAAAGAATTGTTTGTCTGCCAGCCTAATTGCATTTAAAAGAAGGTACTGAACTTAAACCAAAACAATGATTCATGTAGTATTATTGGCAACATTTTGTTGATATTTCCTTTTTGGTTTAAAATGAATCAACATTTATGACAAGTGCCAGACAAAAAGTCTAAAGCATCTGAAAGTTTAAAAGGAATTTATAATCCAGCTGAGATCTCTTTCTGGGTGGGGGGCTTTTGTTAACTATATCCACCATGTCCTTATGAGTGGCTGTACTAGAGATTCATTTGGATTCAGAGATGATCCATCAACTAACTCAAATATTTCAAATGCACCTCTTCGGAAATCTCTGTTCTCTATTTTAACATGTTTGGGTTTTTTAAGTGAAAAGTTTTTGGTGAAACCTCCCCTATTTAGAAACCTGGCAAAAATAGCAGACAAGATGAGACAGGCAATGAAACACAACTCAGATGTGGCCATTGGTCTGCAGCTCCTCCCTGTTCCATTCTCAGCCAACATCAGCTTTGCCTTGCTTGGACTATGTGATGTTCAGAGGTGGAAAGGGTACTTTGCAGAGAAAAAAGAACAATTAAAAGATAGCGATCAAATACTGAAATCAGCTTCCAGGAGGAAAGCTCTTATTAAAGAAAGACTGTCCACAGAGAGCAGACTGTCAAATTGCAGCCCCTACTGCAAAATATATTGCCCTAGGACTCAGTCCTGTTCCAGCACATTTATACTGACACCCCCATTTATACTCCCACTTCCTGACAACTGACAACAGACACACAGGTGTATCATGGCTTGGCAAGTGAATGATACTAAATAAAATGAAGCAGATACTACAGTGCTAAATACTGATCAATCAGGGTATGGTGTCCCCTTATTCTCTTTACAATTCAGTCTTGCAACAGAAATCAACACTATCTGACAAGGACAAGGCAAACCATTGCCACATCTGAATTTTCCATGGGTTTTTTTGTCACCTTTCATTGCAAATCTTCCTACACAGGTAGGATTTGGTCCTGTTTTGGACTCAGAACCATCCTGGGTACAGCTGTCTCTAACCTTGGCTGAGTTTCTGACAAAAGCAAAGTTATTGAGAAGTTATGGGTTTACCTGAAAAAAACAAACACCAAAAAACTCCACAAACAAACAACAAACCACCTTACTTTGTTCTCTGTCCTCTCATATTTTTTTACTCTGTGAAACAATACATTCTGTCCTTATCACCTGTGCATGTGTGGGTGAAGGGGAAATGACTTTTCATTGCACAAAGGCACATTTTTATTATTTTGCCTTCTTTCTCTGTTTTTCTCCTTACACTTCACATTTTTTTCTCCCATGAATGATAGAAAAAGAATCAGAAAAAGGATGAATTTTCTCAGCATCTGTGTTAGTTTCTCCTCATGACTCTCCCCAACTGTGACCACCCTTCTTTTGTCCCTGTACCTCCCAAGGCATTCCCTTCATCACCTTCCAAAGCCAGTGGTCCCCACGGAGCAAACACACAGGGAGA
Organism: Margarornis squamiger; assembly: GCA_035222235.1. NCBI lineage: Eukaryota > Metazoa > Chordata > Aves > Passeriformes > Furnariidae > Margarornis > Margarornis squamiger. The sequence goes on from JAWWTY010000038.1 coordinate 5,309,887, forward strand.
GACTGTGCTCCCAGTCACGCAATGGTAATGCAGGGCAAGCCTTTCACATCGAGTGCAGGAAACCAAATTTACTGTTTGTATAGTGGAGAACACAGTTTGGCCTCTCTGTTGGGGAATGTATCCCACATACAGGAGGAACTTCTCCTTAGAAGTCACTCTTTTAAGATCTTCAGGAAAATTAGATATTGTGCTTATAGTTGATACGCTGCCTGAATTTTTGAGCAGCACAGATAAAAAATTTACAGTGCATTTTACTAATCTTCTCTGCATGTTTTCCCCTCAAGAAAGATGCATTTATATCTCCAAACCCATCACAGCATCCGCTATTAGACAGTCTTACACGAAAACCCTCTAACACACACAAGGAAATAAAAGAGAGGAATAAAAGCCCTTGACAATAGTGTGCTTGATTCTCTGCAAATCCCTGTGGATGTATAGTACACAGTAAGTCAAAAATAATTAATAGGGTCAGCTCCAAGAGATGTCAGGTTCACTGAAGCGTTGGATGTTTCTTTGAAAGAGAAACAGCGCTGACACATTTTTAAAACTTAGGGGAAACTAAATGCTGTCTCTAGAGGTTGGCACTTCCAGAGTGCTTCTGGAACTTCTCCCCATCACTACCCGTGTTTACTCTTAGTCATATTGCTGACATATGGTCACATTTCCTTTAAGGAGGTGGAAATTCAAGGGTAGAGCTGAGTGAAAAAAATGGCTGCTTATCTTGTAATGTTGTTTTGTGATTAATCCAGACATATAAATGTGATGGCCAACCTCAGTCTAATCCATTACTCCAGTTTTACCACTGCAAAGAGAGTTTATTTCCATAAGGAAGATGCTTTCACAGTCCAAACCTAGATTTTAAATACATGTCAGAAATGGGACTTGGTAAAGTAGTCAGTATTTGTCTACCTGAACCCATCAAAATCAAATGCCAACAAGTTTCAAAGCAGGAAAGTCAATGCTTTTAACAAATCCCATTATGCAGGAAGTCATAATAGGCCCTTACATTTTGTCACGCAATTCCATCTACATTTAGCAACTCCGGTTTTAAACTAAATGCATTAACATTTGCTTTTCTAGGCACAAGCAGCACCAATATTGGCATGCTGAAATTTGAGTCAATAAGAAAGGAATTTATTCTATGCAAATACAACCTAACAGCCTACCCTGCTCAAGAACCATTCCTCCCCAACATGAAAAATGCTTCCCTTCGAATACAGATTTATCCCAGCATCACACACAATAATTCCCTGTGTTAATCTGGAATTTCAAACAGACCCTGAGGGGCTGCTGAATGGTTTTCAGCAGTCACAGCGAAGTTCTTCAGGGCTCTTTGCAGCTGCAAGGCTCGGTTTGCTGGTAAACAGTGATTTTTAACAAGCCAAGAGTGGCTTCAGTTCATTGTTCTGAGAGTCACAGCCAGCTCTGCCTTCCTGTGCCACGCTGGGGCTCGGCAGGGATCATTAGGAGCAGGCCTGGCACTTCCAGCAGCTGCTCTCTGGTGGCTGTGACAAGTGACCTCTGCCAAGGCAGGGCAGTGCTCAGAGAGGGGCCAGGGAGAAGGGACGAGGCAAAGAAACCAGCAGACTAATGCAGTCTAATTCAAAAGCTGACCCTGTACATTAAGGCTAATGAAACTAAACAACTGTAATCCTGAAAAGAAAATGAACACTATTGAGAATGGAACTACAGTACTTGAAATCCAATTAACCGTTATATCTCCCTAAAGATTTGGATCACATTTTTCTTCCTTTCATTAACTGAAATTTGGTTTTTTCTTTGATTAAACTTAATATTAAAAAACCCAAACAGACAGGACGATAATCAAAAGTATGTATCAACTTAGGCCTACTCTGCATTATTAAAATCTCTCATTTCAATCATTTGCATGACGTTTCACCAGCAGTCATTTAGAAATAATCAGCCTGCCAATTAGCAAAACTCTCCTCAAACCCACAGCTTTCCTAGTGCCCAGCTAAGGATATTTCTGCCTTCTGCTGTAGTTTGACACATTTAACCCCGAGAACTCAATGACCTTCCAAGCATGTCTGAATACAAGCTTGGACCAAAGCAAGTGGATAGGAAATCTGAAGCTTGTTATTCCCGATGTAATTAATTAATCTTCTTTTAATCTGTTTGTGATACATTTTAGGTAAATTCTCTGTAGTGAAATAAAATAAAAATAACAACATAAAGAGCTTTGTCTCTACCTTATTTATAGAAAGAAACAAAACAACAAAAAAAATCTATCATTTAATTTCTGGGTTTGATTCAGTTTTTTATTCAGTTGAATAAGGCAGAATTAGAGCACTGGGTACCTTGAGGAAAGAGAAGTGCCAGCACACTCAGTGGTCATAAAAGAAATAATATATATGGAGGAGGATCTCACAACACAGTCAAGGACAGATTCTCTCCAGACTCCCTTGTTGCACTTGGCAAAGGTACCGAATCTCAAGTAAACCCTGTGGATTCTGGAAGTGTGTGTATTTCACAACAAACTTCCACCCCAAGCAGTAAAAGCATGAAAGAAAGTGGGATCAATATTTCTCACCTACTTTTGTTCTCCTCCCCAAAGCTCAGAGCCGAGTCCTGCCCCTCTTTCCCTGCAGTCATCCCCATCACTATTGTGCCTGCAGGAGAATCAGGAAAAGCCTGCTGTTTCAAACAAAGGCTTTCCCATTCTCACACACTGAAATATGCCCTGTTGACAAGAAAACTATAATACTTCTGAAAATGGGCAATAATCATGGTAGAGAGAGGGGGAACAATTAGCACGGGCTGGACTTGGAGTGCAAGGCCATGGGGAGCATGGAAGGTCCCTTTCCACCAGGCTGGATAACCGGGTTGATTTGCAACAATCTTCCTTTAAAATTATTTTAGTAATTGCTTCCCTGATCTTCTACCAACGAGATACCAGAAAGGACAGGGTTTCTCTTATTTTAAATAAGAAACTAAAAAAAGTCCATTAATTAGACTGTTCAGTTCTGTACTGTTCTATTTAGTGAAACAACTATATACATTTGGAATGCTAATAACTCTTTCTCTTATGTATTTGTTTGTTTGTTTTAAAGCTTGTTTCTGAAACTCATTAAGTATTTTCAGAAGGCTGAGAGCTGGGACTGTGTCCACCCTGAACGTATCTCAATAATCAATCACATGTTTCAAATATGCCAGTCTTGCTCCTTCATGTAAAACAAGCTGAACTGCCCCAGTGCTAAGGACCAGCTGATCAGAAATGTATCTGAGCTGGTCCAAAGCTGCAATTTAATGGTTCCTTTCCTAACAGAAAATTCCACATAGGACACCTAAGGATCTGTTGTGAAATTTTGGTGATTCAACCTCATATCAAAATGATTGAGTACAAGTGTATTTGCAACCCAAGAGCACAAGAGAAATCTGGAAGCTAATTTTGTGTAAGATCACAACCTCCAAATTAAATAATAGATGTAGCCTGCCTGCTGCATCATCAAATTTTAATTAGATTCTTTGCAGCTGTATGTCTTTGATCTCAGCTAAATAAATCATAGATGCGATGTGGTTTTTTGGTTGGATTCTGTGTCATGCTAAACTCACATATGAAACAGAATAATGTGTTTGAATCTGCATTGTTACAAGGAGGGAAGGAGAAGGTAATTTCCCCTGAAACTTCACCCAGAGCACTAAACTACTTCAACATCTACCTTTATGCCCACACTTGTTTTCAAAATTAGCTAAAATCAATCTTTTTTATTTTTTTTCTCTTTTCAAACAGCAGTACCACAATCCAACAACTGCACTGGTGTAACTTGTGGACAGAAGACACAGGCTGAATCCAAGAGCCCTAAGGGCCCCTCGAGAACCAAGGTTTGAGACCCCTTTGCTGGCTGATGTATCTGAAATGCATTTGTGCTTTTTTCAACTATTTCAGTCTGAATTTCTGGCCTAATTTGTACAAACTGGATCAAGAGCACTGAATTGCAAGAGGTACAGAAGTTCACAGCTGCCACAGCAAAGCACTGCTCTCAGTCAGGGCAATCTGGTCCTTGTTTAAAGGATTCAGTGATGGGCCAGATCCTGCACTGTGGGACACGGACAGCACATATTTGACCTGGGGAGGAAATGGATTTATTTGCTAATGACTCCCAGCACGATTTGTATTTTGGGCACCACAAGATTTCCAAGAGCACTGACTGCACATGCACACCCTTATCCTGGATCCAAATGAGATCAACAGGAATCCCCTGGGAGTTGCTGCTCTTGCTGCTTCTCTGCTCCGTGTTTCCAAGAGCTGTTCAGTTTTAGGCTCTGCTTTGCTCCTGATTAAAATCAAACGCAAATGTAACCTTCTATAAAGTGCATATAAATGATTGCATTAGGCAGATTTCATCTGCCTCTGTACTGCACATCATGAGTTAGCAACAGTCCAGAAACAAGTAAAACAAATCATTATAAGGTCAAATTCTGCTCATGCTTATCAGCGTTATGAAAAAGTTGCTTGTTTTAAACAGAGCACACAAATTACTCTGTAAAACAACTGAAATCAGTAACGTTTTACCCACAATTTATCAACAGCATTAAAATTGTTAGTCTTCTAAATGGAAATTGTTAGACACAGTCCCACTGTAATGAGGCAATTTAATTCTTTTAACATTTACATTGATTTTAAAAAGCTGCAGACAAAAAGCCATCCTGCAGCAGCTTGTATCTTCCATGATGTAAATATATGTATTCTAAACCTAGGAGAATATATCAAAAGCATTTTACATTGTAAAACATATCACTAACTAATAAGACCAATAGCTAATCAAATTATTACATATTTATACCTTGAAGAGAAACTGTCATTTTAGCCCAGTGCCAACTCAATACCAAGAATTGCTAAAAAACATATTCCCTATGTTATTTCCCCCAGAGACAAAGTTTCAAAGAACACTTTTGGAACTCAGATAACAGTAAATTTTTTGATTTCTTTCTTGAACAGAATGGACATCTGCTGCATTTGATTTCGCTATTACTCTACACTCTTCACAGCAACTGCAATAAAAGTCCTCTCTCCCACAATGTAATGAAAGATGTTCTCCAAAACCAAGTTTGCAAACTGTGAACAAAATGTGCTGATGAGAAAGTCAAATTTCCATGGATCTCGATTCCTTGTCGTTTGCTGAAAGGAGTTTCTTAGGACAGAAACGAGACTTTTTTCCTCATTGAAGGATGCCACCAGCTCAGGGGACTTCTGAAATGTCACACAGCCAACCATGAACTGCTCCTTCAAGCCTTGTGTGCTCCCTGAGCCCGTGTACACAGGAAGGAGCTGGGCACAGCAGCATGTGCTGCACACGAGGACAACCTTATATATCACCACACTAAGAGATTTATTTGGGGCTCTAAAGCATCTTCCTCAGCAAGCTCTGTAGATTGGATATCAACTGTTTAGACATAGACCATTTGTACAATTTAACCTTTAGTATTTATACAACTATAAAGGGAATAGGGTGCATTTTTATGTCCCACAGCAGTACATAAAAGGAATAAAAAATGCAAAGACTGGATAGACAAGCTTTCAAAAAACTGTAGACCCTGCTCTTATGCTGCTGCATAATGGTGTGGAAAATGTACTCCAATTTTTTGGTCACAGGACACAGAGTGTAGCATGAAAGCAAGAATATTAATGACATAAATTTTGCCTGTCACTAGCCTTGAAACCTTCATATGTCAAGCACAAGTTTAATGCTCTCCCTAAAAGAAGTTTTTTCTTGATCTTTTCTTTTTTAAAAGAAAGCACTTTGCATAGCAGAATACTTTGATTACCTTCTCCTGCTGCAAAAAGCATCTCTCAAGGCAGGCTAAGTTACCCTAATACACTGGATTTATTCTTGGCTTGAGATTTTATTCATCATCTCTTTCTTCCCCACTAGTTTCTCCTAAAACTACTAAAGCACAGACTATGGTCTAAAAATATGTAACTCAATACATTAGTTTCTTTGCCACATCAAGGACATCTTTTATAAAGTAAATAACCATGACTGGATAAGAAACTATGCTGTGTATTATAAAACACTTGGTGTTTTATTTCACCTTTTGTTACGCTTTTTGAAATTAGGTAATGGCTGTAAAATGTTCCTTTACTTAGTTTCTTTTTCAGCTTGATAGCAATCTCTCTACAGCATCCTCTGCAGGAGCTCAAAGGAGCACATCTTCAGAAACACTGCCAAGCTTCTGAGGATGTAGCTAGCTTTTGGAAAACATTTTTGAAGTTACACAGGGGTCCAACTTAAACCACTCTGTAAGACTCATTACAGAGTGAGAACTTGGCTCTTTCTGAAAAGTCCTTTAAGATGTCAAGTTAGGCATGTAAAAGGACTAGTTGGCTCTAAGATTATAGGTCCTTAGGAATCAAGTGCATGACAACTTTTAAAGGAGCTGGGGGTTCCTCCTCGGAATAACCAGTATTTTAAGTCACCTATTCAAAAAACACTGCCATTGGCTCTCTATGCAGATACTCCAGCTAAGATCAAACCCAACTCAAAGCCAACAACACAACTGCTACTGCGTGAAGAGCTCTTTTGACAGAAACAGAGGCATTGACAGCTGTTTTCCTGCCTGGAGAAAGAGACAGGCTCCACAGGGGTGTGCCCAGGCTGCACGACCACAGTGAATCACAGAACATGCTGAGTCAGAGGGGATTCTGGAGTCCAACTCCTGGCCTTGCATAGGACCATTCCCACAATGGCCCCAGAGCATCATCCCTTCTTCATTGCCCTCCTTTGGGCCCTCTCTAATGGCTTAATGTCTTTGTTGTATTGTGGTGCCCCAAACTGCCCCAGTATTGCAGGTGAGGCCACCGGGAGGGTGCTCTGGGAGCCCTGAACCCACCGGGATGCTGGGGGGGCACCCGGGCTGTGCACACTGGCACAGACCTGCAGTGTGACTGGGGCAAACCCAGCACGGGGGGCAGCCCTGCAGAGCCCTGCCAGGGCAGCGTGCTCTGCTCCCCTGCAGGAGGGCTGAGCCACTGGCGTGGTTGTGGTGCCTCCAGCAAGTACCACTTCAGAGCCCTGCGCCACACAGGGCGTCCCACGTGCTGGGAGGTGAGCACAAACCCACCAGAATGGGTTCCACAGGGCATTGGGAAGATAAACATGCTGAGATGCTCTCAGGAACATCTTGAATTTCCTTGCTCCATCCTCTGACCAACAGGCAGAACACACACACGCACACAGAGGAAGGAGCAACTTGTTGCTGCTACTCCTTCCTTTTTCAGGTGGAAATTGAGGATATGAGATGAGAGTAACATCACTCAGTACAGGCTTTTTCAAGGGCTGATATACAAACAAAGAAACACCTCTGTGCTCTTTGTTAAAAATTAGACTGTGAGCCATTAGTCCCTGAATAGGAGTGCACAGCTGCTGTCTGTCCAGCTATTATTAATCACATAGCCAAAAATGAAAGCAGTTCATACAGAAAAGTCAAAGTCTGAAACGAATAAAGAATTTCAAAGCTCGTTTCAATTGCAACTTCTTTAAATAAAAGAGTTGGTTTCTAATCAGGTCACAGTGAAATATTCATTTCCTGGAATCCTGGCATTTAGGAGATAAAAATCACTTATTATGTATATCACACACACTGACATATTTTCTGAGCAGCTCAGACGTGTTCTTCGGGGCAGTCTGGGTCAGCTAATTTAGTCAACACTTACATAAAAGTCGCTTGCAGTTCAGATCTCAGTCCTACCCTGAAAACCAGGCAATGTCCATGGTATCATGAGTGTCCACTGGGGATGGCATGAAATGATGGCTATTAATCGGGGAAGGAGAGGAGAGGTACGGACAAGGAAGTAAAACTACATTCAAAACAGAGATCAAAGATTAAAAAAATCTATTACCTGTTGTTTTAGTCTTGTGTGCCCTTTAACATAGAGATCTTTTTCAAGCAGATGGAGTTTGTCAAACCAACAGCTAAACATGTAGGGGGTGTAATTTTTCTGATAAAATGCAAAGCTAGCTGATGCTTGCACATGCATTCTGTACAAGCTGCACAACAAAAGCATGCTCCTCCAGCTGACAGCAGCCAATTTCCTCATTAAATCTAAGAGACTGTTATTATTTCATGTTCTAACTCTTCAAGACCTTTAGTAATTCTTGAATCACATGTTTCCAAAGTAGGGCATGCAAAACAACATGGCTTGAATCACTTGGAGAAAAGCTTCTGAGAAGCCTAAAATAGGCACTTCAGTTGTAAAAGTGAAATGAGGACAGGTATTAAATAAACAATGCACAGAAGGCAGGAGCATACAGGCCATGTTAAGGATGACACAAGGAGGACAGAAGGGAAATAATGCCACTGAAGTTTTGAGAAGACACAATACATTGAAGACTTACCACGATATTTCCATCTCTATTTTTACCCCTGGGTGTTTCACAAATGTGAGAACTGTGACTTTGAGGCATAAATGGAATTACTGATTATAGGAAGAGTTTTGTTCTACTTTAGCAACTGGATTATGAATCTGTCACTCTTTACAACCAAGAGAAACATATGCCTATACATGTAAAGAGTCTAAGACTTACACTCCTGCATCCCTCCCCAGATGGAGCACAAAAAATAAAATCATTTCCAGTGTGGGGGATGGCTGGATTAAAGACCTTGAGAAGAGTTCCTGTGAAAGTGTGTAAGAGTGTCAGAAGGCTGGAACACAGCAGCACTCCTGTGCCACAGGCCAGCAGTGCAACACCAGCAGGACTGTGGCACGAGCAGGAGACCTTTGGTACCTCGCAGAGATGGATGCACTGCAAGGCTTTCACTGCAACAAGCACAGCTTTGTGTTGGTTTTGTTTTTAGCAACATGACAGATAATGCCCATGAGGGGCATATTTCAGTTTCTTTGTAATCAAGCTGAACAACAGCACTTAACTTAATTCATGCAAGTGCCATACCCAGAGAGGAGATGTCACAACAATATGAAAATGGAAAGTGTGATTGCTGAAAAGAACAGTTAACGATAACTTTCTAAAAATAATATCACGTTTTTAATTGTACTCTCAGTTAGAAAAAGCTGACAGAGATGCAATAAATTAGTCTTCAACATCCTCCCTACTCCAGGGCTCCTATGAATTATCTGTCTTGTTCTGGAAAGGCTCATTCTGCTGGGATCTGGCACTACAGGTCTGTCTGCAGGAGTGGGGAATCCCAGCAGTGACCTGCATCAGTCTTACAAGTGTCCACACTTAACCAGGAAAATTGTTTCTGTACATCTTCGGCACCTTTGCTGTCACAGACTGTGATTGTGTTTATTTTCACAAATCCTCTATAAAACAAAGGATAGAAAATAAGAATATAAGGTAGAACAAGAAGATAGGAAAGTGAACCTTCCTATGGATAAGGAAAGTAAGGAAGGTTCACCCATCCTTTCCTTATAGAAATGTGCCTTCTGAGGCACAGAATCTGAGGAACTTCCCACAGGCCATCCATAAATTCAGGGTCAGCAGGGACATGAGCACAGGTTGCTAGAACCCCACACCAGCACTGACTATTCCTATTCTTAGTGATTAAGCCATTGATCAAAGGTCCATTAGTCACTGATTTTCATAATTAACCTCTTGCTTTGGAGTTCAGAATTTGTGTGCAAATTGCTTATGAGTAAAGCAAGATCACACAGAAATGAAAGGCAGATTTCACCCCACGCAGATATTCACATGGAAGCCACCAGACACCAACCATTATCTGTAAAGTGTAATTGGGATAACCTCACTCAGCCCAGCAGTGTAGCAAAATATCCCTCTGACAAAATAAGAGCCCAAAGAAACAAACTAATTTACAACCAGGGATAAAAAAAGATGAATTGCTCAAAGACAGAGGAAGAACTAGGTAGGCAAGCACTGTATAGTCATCATAAAATATGTATAATAATGCCACAAAAGAGAAAATCATTAATTTATTACGTTTTTCCAGGAACTATTCTGTTCACTGGAGAACAGTTCCCCTTACCCTGTGTGCCAGCGCAGAGTGGTTTTCAAGGGTTCCCCAGCACCACCCATTCTCACAGCAGCAGACACAGAAACTTCCCATCTGGGAGTCCCACCCAGCTGACTCGTGCTCATTGCTGTAAGCTGATTCTCCCTCTCCCTGGGCACTGAGCTTGGGGTTCTGTGTGCAAATGCAAGTGCTTGCAGTCCTGCACCCACTCAACAGCAGGTTGGTTTGCTAACTAGTCATGCTGAAAATAAACACTGTGGGGCACATCACAGCCTTCAGTAATATCTGCCCACAGATCCCCAGACCCTCTCCAGGGACTGCAGTGCCAGCTGTGGCCACCACAATTCCCAGCTGCTCTTTTCTCCATGGTCAGGGGATATATGTGGCTTGAAACCACAGGTTGTCCTTTACTTCTCTTCCCCCTGCCATGTCTCTGCTGCTGAGCTCTCAGAGAGCTGGGACAAAGCTTTTTTCACAGCTGGAAAGAAATGCTTGTTCCTCTTTCATTCTCTGCTTTCCCAGTCCCAAATTTAGCCCACATTCACTGGCTCTCTTGTGTCTGGGGTCTTGGGTCTAATATGGAGGTTGACAGAATGAAGGGAGGAGGACACATTAGAGCTGATCGTTGGCTCTGTGACAGACCCACATGAAAAATGGGGAAGTTTTAGCAGCTTTACTCACAACTCCATTACGTTTCCCATCAGCATTTTGGGAAAATAATCCAGTTTTCTGCAATAAATGACTTTCAGTGACAAACAACTGGAGTTAGGGAAGTTTGCTGCCAGTGTTCTCCCTGATTCCAATTCTCTTCCACCTCCTAAAAGTGCCACCAATCAATACCGTGATCAGCAGACGACTTAAACAAGATGATTATATGTATAGATTAAATGTATCAATTGATGCTTAACGAATTCTGTCCTCTAAATGAGTTACACTTCCTTGTTTCCAAGTGCATGTCAGGGCTTCAATTGCATTTCTTGCAGATCATAAAGCCCCAGATGAATTCTTGCCTTAATACGATTTTAATCTCATTAAAAATTTTCAGCCATTGTGCTCTATGTCATAGGGCAAATTAGCAGAGGATGAAGGATTTTTTTGGGCTGAGGCAAACTGTATCTAGCTCAAAGTTTTCTTTGAGCCAATAACCTCATATGAAACAGTACAAGTTAAAGACATAGTAATAAATTCCTGTTGATTTCCCCAAGGACATCATCTCAATTTAAAATGTCTATGATTTTTAATGTTTTGCAGATGGCCTCTTTTGCAGCTTTATAAAAGTACTTTATTATTTAGAAATTCTAGGAAAAATTAATATTTCCCTGGGTTTTTCAAATCTTTTTTCTTGCCTCTCAGATTATGGCTTCTGTTTTTCTTCTCTGGTATACAGAGTTAATATCTAAGCAACATGAAAAGAAATCCATCAACATGACTGGAGGCCTCAGAGGTTTGGTGAGAGGATATTGAACCTTCCACCCAGAGGTTGTTGCTTCCAAAGTGCCCTTGGCTGGGCACGACTAAAACTCATTAACATTGGAGGGCTCTTCAGTGCTCTGCAAACCTGGATCTTTAAAATGCAACTTCTTGTGCACTCAGGTTTGGCCTGGCACAGAAAATTCCTCCAAACAGGATGAAATATGAACAAAAGTACTGCATTTTTCTGGCTGATAAGTAGAACACATTTAGTGATAAATGAAATTTAGACGGTCATTTATACCTGTGCTTGTTTGTGGCTCAGGACAAATAGCAGTGCTCAGTAGCCAGAAGATGTCTGTGCCTCTCAGAGCACTTGTGGGGGTGCCATAAGTGAAAGGAAATTGCTGGCCAGGTACCTTCTTGCCCTAGAGAGGCCCCAAGGACAGCAGAGTGGAGATGCAGTGCCAGAAGCACTCTCAGTTAAACTCAGCCTGCTCCAGGAATAAACAGAATTTCAGCCTCCAGGGCTGTCAGCCCGAGATCTTTCATAAGCCCTTAATTGTTGTATGAAGTCCAGGGATATTTTAGACACGAGAAGTGTAAGAAATAGTTGATGGTTACAGTGCCATTGGCTGCAGGAGGAGCCAGAGCAGGCCCATCCTAAACTACTGCCATGCAGGTTGCAGAGACACAGACCAGCAGTGACACTGTGTCTTCTGCTCATTACTGCTCCATTAATGAAACACCAAGAATTTGCCCAGTGGAACCACACAGATGGCACTATTTTCTTCTGATCTCCTCCCCTGTGAGTGTCATAAACCCAAGTCTTCCCTGGTGCTTTATTTAATAACTCCAGTTGACTACTTGATGGAATTTGAGAATTATTTATATTCCAGCCTCCTGAATCATTCTCTTTTTTGCTGTCTTAATGTCAGATGTCTCTGTGCCTTTGCTATCTGGAAGCAACATAAGTCAGTGGGAGCTGAGCATTTCCCTTCCCTCAGGATTATGTACTTTAGCCATATCTCAGAGAGAGAAATAAAGCTCCCTAATTGTGCTTATGGTTTAGTTAAATATATTTGCTCTGTGAAATTAAACAAGCATTGCAGGAGTATCTTGAGCACAACTTTACACACGCTTGAAAATCTGAATCAAGTTGTTGAGGGACTAAAGCCACAGTGAAGGGCAGACAGCAGATCACTGGAATAGGTGTTTGCTATTGGAAATAGTAAATTTTTGGCAGGAAACTTTTCAACACCCCCAAGGCTTTGTCTGTTCAAATTTCCGTGAAAAACTTCCCTACAATAACAGAAGACCATAGGGAACCCATAAGCTCTTAAGAGCTAGGTAAGAGGGGGGGAAATAAATCACAATAAATTAGGGCAAGTATTCCTGAGTTAATTAAAATGTTACCATTTAATGTACTGATTTAAGTCAAATGGCTTTGCTTTTTAAAATATACCCCTTACAGTTATAGGCTTAGAAACAATTAAGTCAGTTTGTGAATTGTGTTTAGAAACAGATGCAACTGAGTATGTAAACAACAAGAAAATAATCACTGGAACAAATGGTTCTCACCCCAGAAGCAGTGCACAGTATATTAAAAATCAGCTGCTGCTTTATACTCCTCCCTACCTATTTCCTCCCTAATATATGCAGAACTAGGTCAGACATAATATCCTTATACTAACAAAGTAAGAAAGTAATTTCTCCCTATTCATTAAATTCATAATTTTAATCATATCATAAGTGTATTAAAATATAGATGGAGCTCAAACCACTGATCATAAAGATGAAGATTTGCAGAACAGGTTCAGCAAATAGGTTCTACATCAATCATGGCCTGGGAATACCTTCTGGGCCAGATCTTCAGCTGCAGTGACTCTTGGCTGGAGCTGATCCTGCACCACTGGAGGGCACATCCCCTCGAGCCATTCCAGTCCCACCTACGTCCTGCACCCCACCTTCCAGTCCCAGGCAGAGATTCCCCTTCTCCTTCCCACACCTCACAAAAACCCACTGCAGCGCCTGGCCACACATTTCTAGAGCAGGTGTCATTCTCAGGCTCTTACAGTGTGTTTTATGGAATCGTTTTGGCCACTGGTAAAACACAGCCAGTGCTGCAAGGATGCAGATCATGTATATGTACACACATAGATATAAAGAGAAAGCAGCTGCACAACACACTGACATTTAGGAGATGAAGAGAATACTCTAAAATATTTCTTTGCTATTAACCCTACAAAAGAAGTGCAGTTGTTGAAAACAAACTGAAAAATACAGCCAAGAAGTTGCTTTTAATCTGGTGTCAGAGGAGCCCCATGAAGCTATACAGGTTTATGTGGGTTTATTCACACCTTATCTGATATCAGAATAGCTTTCTGCTGTAGATAAGCCCTTAAAATAATGAATACCATCGGGAACAAAGAGTTTTATTCTCCCTTTGTGTTGCTCCCAGTATATTGGGGCTTCATTCTTGGTTGGCAGCTTTGATACCACCATAATAATGATAACACTTCTGGGCTGGTCATTGAGATTCCTACAGAAAGAGGAGAAATCAGAAGTGAACTTGTGTTTCGAGATGACACAACTCTTCAGCTGAGCAGCCCAAATGTGACTCAGGGGCACAGCCGAGGCACAGAGTGCATCAGCCACACACAGAGCTGCCTGCTCACCCAGGGAGCACGTGGGAAAGCCAGGAATCAAAATCATTTCTCCCAAGTCACAGTCCAACAGCCCAACACAGAAAACCTTCCCAGTGTGCAGCTGTGCCAGTCAGCCAGCTGCAGAGACCCCAGTGTGCCCTGCACCCCAGAGCTGGAGCCTGCCGTGCCATCCTACCTGTGGGGCACACCTCATTTCAAGCTGCACCATCTGCCTGCCTTCCTTCTCCACCAGTTCCCTCTCCCGGGCTCTCACACAGCCCTCCCATTGCTCAGGTTATGAGATGTGACACGGCCCTTGCCCGAGGGTCAATGTGTGACTGTTCTCCTGGATCATGTTCTCTTCCTACAGGTGAATTCCACTGCGGTGCCTGCTCAGGACTCCGTGCAGAGGAACTGACACTCCCACACATGAATGAGACTTACTCATTCAGGACTTGCCACCTGGCAAAGGAATATTCCCTGGCACTGGGGACCAAGTCCACATGGTCTGATCTGAGGCAGAGCCTCCTTCTCCAGGCAGCTCTGTGAGAGTTACAGCCCCTCCTGGATCTGGGAAAAAGAGAAGTCACATCTGGAAAAAGCGTTCCAGAAAACCATTCAGCTTCCAATCTGCACACATCTCCTCCTTGATTTCAGATCTGCATATTCCTTCTGATTGGCCTGATTAAACTGATGCCTGAAATTGTACTGCCTGAGCAGCTCAATACTGAATCCCTCAGACATCATATTTCTCCACTATTTCCTTTTTTCATTGCAGCAACTGAAAAATATATTTAGTAAAAAACCTCAAACCCTTTCCTCTTCATACAGAATGCCTGTGATATGTCTGTGGATACAAGCTCTCCAATGTCAGCTCACATCTCACCATTTGTGTTCAAAACCAAAATAAATAAACACAGAAGCAAAATAAACAAAAGACCCCAATGCCAAACTCTTCCCTGAGTTATTGAATAGGCCACAAAAACCTCTGTAAGGCTCACCCATATCATAATCCCTTTGCATTTACCTTCCATCTTCTATTTCCATGTAACAGATTCAAGAAACATCACAAGATAATTGAATTGTGAGCTGATCATATTTGGGATGCAATGGGCACACGCTCTGGGCAGCCTTGCATTAAACCCAAAGGTTCCCTCAGCACCTGAATGTATAACAAGCAAGAAGGGTTTTGGAATGTGACAGAATATCAACATCAACCCCTGAGATGAACCCTCTGAACACAGAAATTTCCATCGTGCTCAGACTTTAAAGGAGCAGCAATAATGGGCCCAGGTAAAGGAGTTCCAGCTCTGTTTAATTTATGAGCTCCATTCTTTGCCTTAGTTAGCACACAGCCACAGAAAGGGAGTAGATCTTGATTATTTGCCTGCTGAGGTGCAGAGAACTACACTGAGCTGCTAATCCTAATACTGGAGTGTACCTTTAGGCTTTTATTTACCTTTTTAAAAAAAAGAACAAGAGGAGGGAAAATTCCCATTCCACTACATTTCTGAAAGTCCTGGCTACCAGTGTCATGCATAAAATAATACATATTTCTATTTTATTAAATTCTCAGCTTATTTTGAAGAAGGTCCTGCATTGCTGGGTAAACATTTGCTGCTCCCAGGAACAGATTGCACAGATTTCTAGGAAGAGAACACACCCTGGGCAGAGGCAAAACGAGGAGAGACAAGGTGGGTAACCACCACCTTCCATCAACAGAGGTTAAGGGAGGAGCATGATCACATAAATATGTATGTGCTGAGAGAAACAGCAAAAACATATCCTACCAACACATCAGTCACTAAACAAACAGTAAAGCAGTTTCTGCTCTCCCTCCAAGGCAATGTGCACAGGCAGCAGCCCAGCAGCCTCTCTGCTCGCAGTGCTGGGATCTGTGCCACAGCCAGAGCCAGGCTTGCAGGGTGGATCAGTTTAAAAGTGGGATTAATTTGCCAGGTGAGAGCCCTCATCTGCAGCAAGCTGATATTCCCCAAGTGCCAGCCACAAAGACTTTGCAGCTGTTGAGCCTAATCCCAGTTTAGTGAGCAAATCTCCCAGTGCTGTGGCAGCTCTCCTGGTTTGGTGCTGGTGCCAGGGCTGGCTCAACCCACCCTGTGGGCACTGCCTGCTGCACTCACACACACAGAGGAGTTTCCTCACGGGGGTGCCAGAAACAAAGGCATTGCTGCTCAGTCTACCACCTTTGGAAAAGGGGCTGCCAGGCTCAGACACAGAAATAACCCCACTTTGCTGATGAGCACCAGGCACAGCACAGTAATGAGCCAGCCCCTTGGGTGCTGCCTGCAAAGAGCTTGGTCTGGCCATACAGGCAGCTTTGGCTTTGGAGCATCTCCTCTGGCTGCTTCACTTTCTTGGGTGCTTTGGTCAAATCCAGGGGTCCCACAAACCTGAGGAGGTTTTCCTGTGCAAATTTCAGAAAAGCCTTAGGACATTCCATATCCAAATCCCAATAAAATTGCTGTTTACCTTCCCATGCTCCTTTAGAAACTGCAACCTATTCTTCCTCTTGCTCTGGAGAGGCAGTCCTATTTCTCAGAGCAGCTTTAATAAATTTCCAGGCATCTAAAGTACACACAACCTCAATGTCTCTCAGTAGCTTCATGCTCCCTGCTCCATTTTCTTCCATTCACTTGTGCTAAACCAATTAGGGCTCCAGTAGCTGATTAGTTCACTACTATTAAGTTCTGTGCAGCTCATACCACAAATTATTCGATCCTGTCAGCCACAGCTTCAGCTTTTCTGTCCTCACTCCATGTCTGTGAGACATGAGAAGCTTGTGACCACTATGTCTTAATTCCATTATCCTTAACCAGTGCACTGGATGCATTTCTTATTGATGCCTGCTTAGTTTTCCTTGCATTTTCCTGACTCTTCCCAGACTTTATGTCAAGCCACAGTTTAATCCCAAGCAAAATGGCCTCAGTCTTCTCTAACTAATGGGAAAAGCAAGTTCTCTGAGCCAAACTTCCTTTTAATTTACCTATGATGCTCTTCCCACAACACCATCAACACTAATGGAACTGCCAAAGGGGTACACAGCAAAGTCTCCCCCCAAGCTGCTGGTATTTGCACTTTATCACATAGCATATAATTGGTTGTGATACTTTTGTATGAAAGATTCAAAACAAAAATAAATAGTTTGGTGTACATGCAGTTTAATTTGATTTGACTATCTTTTGGAAAACTTCCTCATCCACTTTATTGTACTGCTCTATTTACTGATGTTGCCAGTGCTAGGAGCCTGGATTTCTTGTTTATTAGGGCTGGCATAATGAAAGTTTGCCACCTGATTAATTTTAATAGTATAGCAGGGAACCCGAGGATAATGCATATTGGCTGTCAGGCTACAGATAAATTTTGTCCATTTGGTTGTAAAGATTTTGGCAGAAATAAAACCTGCTCTTTGCTATTGTAGACAAACATTTTGTTGGGCGAAACAGTGTTTTCTGAGGAAGCAACTGTCTCATCTGCCTTTATTATGCACAGAGACTTAGCAGAGCCACACAAACAGACCTGAGATGATACAACATCCTATTTCTGCCATCCCTCACCCTGAGTGCTGATGTGAGAGACTTGAGAAGACATCGTGGGTCTGGTATTGCTTTAGAGTCTCTCTGCCTGTCAGTTCCAAACGAGCCCAGGGCAGTGAGTCAAGAGATCTGGGTCTCACTCCCAGCTCTTTTAAGAGCCCCTTTTCCCTTCTGTGCCTCAACTTCCCCGGCTCCAGTGCACATCACGTTTCTCGTTTCCCCTGCAAAGCCCTGTGTAAGTGCTCATTACTATCAGTTTTAGCGGCAGAGTGCAGCAGGAGGATCTGAAGGGGCCTCAGAGCTCCCTCGGAGAGTCTGTGTGCAGGTGAAAGCCCTGCCTAATTGGCCCTGGGCTGTAGTGCTGAACACCCCAATCCCTGTCCTGTCTGCAGGGGAACACTTTTATTGAACCTTCAGACCTCCTGGAAGCTGAACTCATCCTGAGGTGACAGGCTTTCTGTGCGTGCCACTTCCAACATGGAAAGAAATAGAGGGAGGAAAACCTTTTTATCTTTCTCTTACCCTAAGCTCTTCTGTTTCAGAGACATTATAATGGACTAAATTTCCTCAACATGTACCTTTGTATCTGGAGGCTGTTGCTGCCTTTATTAGGGAGTTTGACTTCTCTGCTCAGGAGGGAGGAGGTGCCGGGTGCATTTGTGGGATGGATGGGTCAGGCTCTGGCAAGAAGAATTAAAAAAACTTGTTCTCAGCTCTTTCTCAAGCCACTTAATTTGGAATATAAATGATTTGCACTGAAATGATTAATCAATGCATTCATTATACTTGCACGGTTACTCTTTAGCACCAAAGGAAGTAAACAACAGCCTGCAGTATAGCAGAGAAGATGAACAATCTTAGACCTCAAACCTACAAATTAATATATTAAGTGAACATCAAAATCTCTGAGCAGAGACAATTTTAACTCAACCCACACAAGGCAGCATCAAGGCAATAGTGCATCTGTTCTAATATTCCATGGTGCAGATCTTCACTTACTAGCCAAAAATCATCTATTAAAATTACAGGGACGTACAGAGTTTGGTGTTGGCATAATGAAAAAGAATAGTTAATTCTATTTAAGAAGCATAATTAATTCTATTTAAGAAACTCATCTATTTAATGCAATTCATATCAGTTTTTGCAGTGACGGGTTGCTTGTTTGTATTAAATTCAAAAGTCTTTTTTAAAATGTCACCTGAAACTTTAAAGAAACTTGACAAAATTCTTCTACAAAAGCGTCAAAAATACTCAGGTGCTACCTTTTTCTCATTTCCTACCCATACATATGTTTAGTCCAAATCCCTACAAACATTCACGTATAAAGCAATAGGTTAATAATTTTGTTTGGTTAGTTGGGGGTTTGGGCTTTTTCTATTATTTATTTGTTTCTTTAATTGTTGTTTTCTCCTGTCAGGGCTCCAGTTTTTAATTTACAGCTGGGCTGGGGCCACATTGTCAAGGCTGTTTGGTTTTTTTTTTGGTGGAGATCAGGACAACCAGAAAGATCTGGAGGGAGGACAGGGAGAGAGGAAACATGATTTGAAATGGAAAACCTGAAAGCAGACATCCTCTTTACTCCAACAGCCTGCCCCTCAGTGAAATGCTCAAAAGTCATGAATGTTAGAAAAAACTTATAATTGCACAGGAAAGCCACGACAAAATACATTTTGAATAACTATTAAAAGCCCACATCCATTCCCCACCAAATAGATGGTTCTCTAGTCCTTAATCAGCTGCAGTGACCAGCCCTTCTCTACAAAAAGCCTCATCAAGCTTCCTTGGACTGTTTTAGCTCGTCAAATCTCACAAAGAGACAAATTTCAAAACACCAGCCTGTCTTCATTATTTAAAGCATAATCCTACCTACATTAGCACACCTGCTTTCTCTCAGCTCCAAATGTCAGCACAGAAATAACTACTGCAGAGTTTACAACAGAAAAATAAACCCAAACAATGCTGCCCTCACACCTTTACGGTCCCCAAAAGACCCATAGCCAGACAAAAAATACATGGGGAATTTTCTGTGGGCATAATCAACTGCAACACAGCTGCTTTGGGGGTTATTTATTTTTAAAGGACGTGAGATTCTGGGTGTGTAAAACTACCTGGGACACTTTGGGGGGCTTTCACAGCAGCTCAATTTATCCTGACCAGGTGAATATCCCTGGGATCAAGCTGAAGTAGAGGAAAGCAGCTTCTCCTGAAGGTAACTGGGGACAGGAATCCCTGATCCCTTGAATCCTGCAAGCCCCAGACGTGGAATACTCGAGCTGGAAGGTGTGTTATGTGCCTGTGACTCCAGCACACCTGCCTGCCCTGGCTGTGCTTCCCCCTGCTGCAGAACCTGCCTCCCTGGGGCTGGGGCCATGGCAAACAGCACGGAGCACACGGCACTGCCACGGCTGCTTTCTGACTTGCAGCAAAGATAAATATTTGCTCCTTTCATTCGTCCCAGTAGGACTGGAAATGGGAAATGTTTGCGGGAAGATTTACAGCAGTGGCACAATTTTCTCTCCATCAGAAGGGAAAGACTGATTCATGAATAATCTATAGGTACTACTGAACTCCTAATCAGAACTATTCAAAACAAAATCAAGTCTTTTACATAATTAAAGGAGGGGGAAGGGGAAGAAGAGGGGGCTGGTATTCAGAGGTACATAAAATATGAAATCACTACTCAAAAAAAGCCCTATTCACCTGCAAATTACCCAATTAAACACCTGACAGACCCTGAGAAATACTGTCTACCCCTTCGAGAGCAGCTGAATCTCGTGATGATCTCTGTACTGTAGATTTGTATTTTCAAATGGGCTGGCAGAGACCAAACACTTATCCTCCCCAGATTTCTTCCTGCTCACAAGTCTATAACCCAAGGCTATAAATAATGCAATAAACCAAAACATATTTAGGTGTGGTATATCAAGTCCCTACCAATCCTTAGGGAAGACAAGCCAAATTACAGGTACAATATGCTGGTATTTCACTCCACACCCAACCCCTTAACGCTTGTAATTCCTTCCTATAAGCAATTGTGACCCAATCTTTTGGGCACAGCAGGGGACTTCTCTCAGGAAAGAGCAGCAGAAGGGTGACCATCCAGCCAGCTCTCTGTCCTGTTAACCTGGGGCTGGCTACAGGACATGGTAAGATCCCAATAAGACATTTTGATAGATATCTTATGTATAAAGCAAAAATACAGCCCAAATAAAAAAAAAATCTACCCTTTAAGGCATTTAATTTCAATCATCGAGCCCATCTTATTTTTTAATGTGCTCATAAAACTCAGAAAGTACATTGCACATCCCTGCAAACGTGACAAACCCCAGAGCTGTGAAGAGCATGCAGCTTTCCATGCAGCTCTTCCATTACAGATCCCTAACCAGCCCATGGAGCCCTAGACACACAGGGAAGCCCCACATGGAATGTGGCTCCTGAGATCATCCTGCATTCTGAGCATCACAAACAAGGAGAAAGAGGGAACTGCTGTGACCAGCAGGTGTTGATTATTCGACTTGAGTTAAAGAGAAAGAAATTAACCAAAATTCTGGGTACTTTAGCGAAGTTGTGGCCAGCTCTGACAAGACTTCATGTGCCCTGAAAGATCTCAATGTGTAATGGCAACCTGACTTTGCAACTGCCTGTTTGCTCCGTAACACAGAGCCAGATTAAAGATCCTGCTTCCTGCCATTTTCCAGTTTCATTACAGTCTCTGTCTTTGGAATGAGACATTAGAAATGAAATGCTTAATGTATTCATGAAATACAATCCAGCTGTTTGCCACGGTGACCTTTTCACTATTCTGTATTTTATATTTTGATTAGCCATGTACTGGTAGAAAATCCCTCCCATAGCTTTTGCTGGCAGACCCAGCTCCCGGCTGTGTAAAGTAAAATAATGCAGGGATGTCAACAAGCAGCTATTTCAGAGCAATAGTATCTCCTGCCCAAAGTCACGTTTCCATCAGCTCTGCAGAAGGCTCAGATGCAGGTTTTATAGCACACAGGGAGTCTCGGCTCCTGCAGCCTTTATTAAAAACTACTGCACCAAAGATGGTATTAAAAATGATCAAAAAATAAATTTATTAGGAAAACTAAAGCTACAATGCACTCGTGTTTCCATACTCTTACAAGGAATTTTGAACTTGGGGATATTTGTATCCCCTTCAGCCCCCTCTACGTGCACAGGCAGAAACCCAGATGGATTAAGGGAAGTACGAGCACAGATATAAAAGCTGGAACTGTACCTTCAAAAAACCAGCAGATTCTGGCTGAAAACTGATCCTGAATCTTTCAGGCTTTGGTGTGGATCACTGTGATTGCAGAGAACAGAAAGTGGCTTTAAGCTCAAAAAATGGTATGCTGGAATCAAAGAATTGTTTAGATCTTTTGCAGCTAAGTAGAGGAAATGGAGATATAATCCGTACCATGACTATTCTGTTTCTCTATCCCATTTTTCAGTGGAAACGTTTATTACAAAAAAAGAATCTAGAAAAGAAAGTATGTCTATTTTAAGACAGTCATATCAAATGCAAAAATTAACAACTCAACACAGAAATATTTCAAATAACGTAACAGTTGTTTCACAAATTGACAGATGACACTGAACTATTTAAAACTGATGCTGCTACCGATTGTGATCTATAAAGCTTTTGCCAGTTCAAAAAATTGCTATTCTAAATCTGTCCCAGAGCTGAGAATCACAAACACACACTTGAAAACGAAAGACTTGCCAAGTTCCCCCCATTTACAACGCACGAGTGAGAGCCCAGAGTTGCACCGGAAAGGCTGAGCAGTTCCTGGGCATGGCACGAGAGAGCCCGAGCCAGCCCAGCCCCACCATGGCTGGGTTGGACACGAGGTCAGGAATGGAGAATGAGCAGGGAGGTTCAGGACATCATCCCTCCTACTGATGCCCCACTCTAAAGGCTGTTTGCAACACCACTTTGTGGGGACGTGCTCAATGGGCTGCTCTGTATTGCGTGACATTTATTAACCTCTCTGTTCATAAATTTACATTTCCTCAACAGGGACAACATTAGCCTAATATGGAAATTACCATCAGGAACTGTGTGCTGTCCTTCTCACGTCCACATATGATACATGCAGGTTTGGTTGGGGATTCTCAGTGATTTTTTATTATTTTTTTTTGTAATAAATTTTAGTTTCTAAACCTATTCATACCCCTATTACTTGCACCAGCAAAAGTTTTTCACATTTAATTATGTGGCACAAACTCACAAACGTATAGACCCTTATGTAGTGTCCCTACTTAAACACATGGATGTAAACAAAACTATAATACCACTGAAAGAAATTCTAATATTGAACAAAAGACCTTCTTATCTAGCACGAGACCAACATTATGATGGCACAATTTTATTATTTAGTTTTATTGTTTTAAATTAAATAGAACAAAGTGGCTATTTCATCTTTCTGATTTAATAAGTTAATAAAGTCTTCAGGCAAGCATATACTTGATGTACTGTAGAACACAACAGCTCCTTCTCATGTGGAGGAAAGTATTAAGAAAATCTGCCTTGGAGAAGATGCACTGTGCTTGTTGAAGCCCCTATTTACCAACAATAAGGATTCCACCCATTCCCTGACACAGCCTTTTCTCTCCCTTTACCTGTGCCTTGACTGCAACAGGGTAAATTCTCTGCATTCTTACAAATACCTTTGTCCCTGTTACACTCTCAGGTGTGGCAGGGATTTCTTGCAATCACTCCTTTTGATCAACAGTGGTTTCCTGCAGTAGAGCAAACACTGTCACGGGAGATGCAAAACAGCATTCGCTGAGAGATGAGACAGAGACCTTCCCTTCTGCCAGGTGGCAAAGGGACAAAGTGCCCCGTTCAGGCCTCTGCCAGCTCTGCCATCAGACTGTGCCCTGGGTCTGCTTTCAGGCTATTATTATTATTACACATGGAATATTATATCTATTATTATTATTATATAATAGTAGCAGCAGCAATAACAATAATGAATAAATCCTTTCCTGTGCAGGTGATGAGGCACAGGTTGCCCAGAGAGGCTGTGGATTCCCCAGCCCCGGTGTGTCCAAGGCCAGGTCGGACAGGGCTTGGAGCAACCTGGCTAATGGAAGGTGCCCCTGCCCATGGCAGGGGGGTGGAATGAGATGGGTTTAAGGTCCCTCCTAAACCAAACAACTCGATGATGACAATTAATATTATTATTATTGTTGTTGCTGTTATTATTCTTTCATGCTAATGGACTTCAGAGGGATGTTGTGGCTCAGGTCAGGCGAGCAGTGATCTGACAGCTGCTCTGCTCTGACATCCATGAGCAGCAGATGCTGTGCTAAGGACAAGCTTCTTTTTGAAGAAACATGATTTACCTGAGAGATCACTGCAAAATTCTGCAGCTGGTTCTGTTTTCCTTCCCTTACAACAATGCAAAGCATACTGATAACTACGATAATTAAAATACTAAACTTATCAGAGGTATCTATGAAGCTGATTTTTCCAATATACTGATGATGTGTTTATGTGCATGTTATGATTTTGGTTTGGGGAGGTTTGTTTGGAGGGTTTTTTTTTTTTCTTTGTTTGTGCCATCATAATGTGCAATAATTCAGAATGTCCGAGACTATTAAAATAAACTAAAGCAGGATAGAATTTTGGGAGACAGTTTGTTAAATGGCACAGGGTGATCAAACTCCAGTCAGTACGGTCCTGACAGTTTTAATATACCTAAACTATGTCTTGGTATCTTCACAGTTAACAAAACACTTTGAGACAAATGCTCCTCTTCAACAGGGAGCTGAACTTCTCCACGGTTTATAGTCCAAACTGCTAAAAACATCTAGAATCATATATATAATTCAAAAATAACATCAAATTAAACATGGCCTGCCATAAAGATTGCTCAGAAATGAGTGTGTCTCTCCTCAGACTCCAGCAAAGCACTGGCTGATGACTGTGAAATATGAGAACTGGCAAATAAACCTTGAGCTCCCTCTGTCCCAGCTGATCTTTGGGGAAGGACCAAGCACGTCCCAAAAAGCAAAGCCCACCCTGCCTGGGACTTCTCCAGTGGCACATCTTAGGGTCTTCACCCTGCACAGTGCTTAGTATGCAATGCAAATTAATCTGTTAGACAATATTAGGCCAGAAATGCAAAGCCAGACAGAAGAAAGAAAAATAGAAACAGACAGCCTCATATATCCACATGAGGAAATTAAAACTTGACTGGAAAGGAGCAAAAGTCAATTAGAGGGGAGATAATCAGAAAGAGAATTTGAAACAAAGGCTTTCATTTTCTCTGACATTGATTTTAAAGTCTTGAAGGAACGAGCACAGTTTTAATGAATGTTATTTAAAAATAATTAATATATCAGAACCAGGCGTGTCAGAGAAAGATGAACATTACAGGCTTAGAAGTGTTTTTTCTACTCCCTGCAGAGAAGTGCTTGATGTGAAGGAAAGCAGAGCTGGAGGAAACTATAAATATGTGTGTGAGATATTTAATAAAACAAGACTCTAAACTCCAAAGTTTAGGTGAGATAAGGCAACACAAACATTTGCCCTTACAGTGCAATGACAGTAATAGAATGATATCTGCTCAGTCATCTCAGGAAGAAATGCAACTTGATTAAGGCAATTTTATGCATAAATGATTATTAATTTCTGTAACACTAATGACTTCAAAGAGAGGCCAAAATTAAGACACACTGTACTACTCAGCCCATCAACAAAAAAACCCCTGGTTTGGTTAATCCCTTTTGAATGAAACCAAACCCCAAAACATCCTGAAATGAAAGAGGGGAGAGGGGGCTGAAGCAGATGTTGCCCAGGAAGTTCTTTGCAGATCTCGTTTCTGCTGTGCAGTTGCCACCAGACACCAATTAATAAACACACTGGTAAGACTGGGATTAGTCACGGAGCTTATGGGAAATTTGTCACAAATCACAAGAGATCTCCGAGTTCAGCCCTCATTAAAGGAAAAGTGAATTGGGAGGGGGAAATTTCTGGGAGCTGAGAATGCCTATTTAAATATTGAAAACCAGGAAAGCATATCCTACAAACAAAAAAAGGCACATAAATCCAATAACGTGATTGCAGGGGGGTCAGTAGATTCTCACAGCTACAGATACATAAGTTAAGCATGCAGTAAAGACCAGAACTAATAAGAGTACACTGGAAAACACCCACTCTTATCTCATACAAGTTGAAATCATGACCTGTGGAATGAGCCTAGAAAGACACAGAACTAAGATCTTTGCTGGGGTTTCCATAGGCAAAGGACCAGACCCATATTTTGGGAAGGAGGGACAGGGGGCTGTGCCACATTTTTTATTTCATTTCATTTTTTTAACTCCTGCCTTTTTTCCATTTCCATCGTGGCTGCACGATTTGGTTCCACACAAGTAATTATGGAAATGGGCTGAGGAGGTGACATCTGAGATTTCAGAATTAACTGAATATATGCACAAACCCTTCCACTTCTCAGCGCAGACAGCATCGGAGGCTCCCCACGGAGCACCCATGAGGCATGAAGAGACCAGAAGATGAATAAAAAATGTGTTTGTAGCAGCTAGTGTCGCCCCTTTTCATGCCAGAGGAGAAACTCATCTGTGCAGAGGACCAGCACAGAGTCCCCAGCACCCTGAATTTGCACCTGAGCCCTTGCACACTGTGCTCGTGGGCATCTCCAGAGGCAGCAGCCCCAGCCTGGGCTGCCCTCCCTCCTCCACCAGCAACAACCCACACTCACTAAAGCCAGCCTAACTTCCCCCCTCCTTCTCTCCATCAAATCGCGTTGTAAGTTTTTTCCTAGGAAATACAGAACCATCAAGCAGTGCAGATGGGATTACCCAAGGCAGAGCCGTCAGATGTGATGTGGAGCAAAGCTCTCTGTACTCAGGGGCACACAGAGTTCCCCACACCCCACATTCCCAGTGTTCCCCCAGAGGGAGGCAAGGCTGCAGTGTGGAACCCTGGTTTTGAGCTCGGGTTAGTGGCATCCAGCCCCACATTCCCATTTTCATTGCCAAGAGGTTCTCCAGCTGCCTGTGCTGCTGCAGGAGCAGCAGGGCTCAGCCACAGCCAGGGCTTTGCACTGCTGCATGTCCCCAAGGGGGACTGAGTCACAGCACAGTCTGCCTGGCTTACCCACAAACACAGTTTTAGCAAGGCAGCTCAGTTCAAATTGGTTGCACTAAGGGAGGTTGAGCTGCTTGCTCAAAATGTTTGTTCACACCCACCAAGTGAACCCACCGGTTCGGGTGTTACAAACAACTAAGAGCTCGAATCTATTACCTAAAATAATCTGCTCAATTCAGGCAGAATTCAGAATAGGTTGAGCCTGCAGTTTCTCCATTGCTCACACAAACTGAAAATGGTGAAAACCAAATACATCTGCAAGCTTTGGGTGGTTTTGTTTTTTTCCCCCTCCATTTTTGTGTTTTATTTCAAGTTCACTTATCAGTAAGAGGTAACTTATATTGTCAAGCATTTAATTCTCAAATGCAGTCTTTTTTTTTTTCCCCACCCCTTTTCCAGGGAAAGTTTGGTTTTCGTAAATATTATTCATACATGCTTAAATTTGAGATAGATTCTGCAGAGAGCAGCTGCTCTTCTGGCAGGTGAATTGCAATAACGAATTCCCTTCCAAGGGAAAGCTGGCCAGGATATTTCACTTTCCAAGAAGGGGAAATCTATCTCCAAGACCCAATGTCCTTCAGGAGAAGTGCAGTACCTCCAGCAGACAGAAGCGAGCAGATCGGAGCTTACGAGCCCCTTGTCAATAAGGGGGGAATGCAGCTGATGCAGCTGCCAGCAGGGAAAAGGATGGCTTTAATATTGCTCGGCTCCCAGCAGCAACCCAGGTAGGCAGGGAACACAAAGATTGGTGGGAGCAGCAAAGCCACACGCCCAGCTGGCCTTCAACTTCCAGTTTCCCCCCCGAGTGCAGTTTTTCAGGCTTCAGGCACATCATTATCCCAAGGAACAGGGAAGCCACCCCTGCCACCCACACAAACACACTTTGTGGGTGTACAGTTCCCTTAAACCATCCCCAGCAGTGCCTGGATAAAGGAGCTGCACCTTGTGCTGGCATTTGTCAGAATAAGCAATTAAGAACCTTATACATGAAATAAAGTATTATAAGGCCCTTATTATTGTGGAGTCCTCTGACAGTTGCTTTTCACAACCTTTTTGTGTCTTGAGCTACTGGGGGTTTTCCACTCCTGTCTCTATAAAGGCTCAAACCTCGTTTTTTTCCCAGTAATTTGGTGCAGAATTTCCTCCTCTATAACTGTCCATCCAACCCCAATCTCTCCAGCACCTTTCTCACTCTTTCCAACAATTTTTGTGCTGTTCCAGTTGTTTCACAGGACTAAAAAAACCCCAAAACAATCTGTGATTTGAGAGCACTAATTGAGGAACAAAATTCATATTGAAATATTGAAAATAATATTTAGAAGTAGCAGATTTCCTAGATTTCATTTAAATAATTTTAAATTACAAATGTTTATAAACTTTAAAGCTATTTACAAACTATTGTTTATAAGCTCGTAGGTTAAAAAGGGTGCATATTACCAATAAAAATATTTAAGTCTTTCATTTTCCCAAGCCTGTGTCACTCAAAGCAGGGGCACACAGGCTGGGGGTGCTGAGATACTCAGCACATTGCTCTGATATTTACTGGAGGTGAACACAATGCACCAACCCAGGAAACAGGAAAATAATCAAACAAGCTAGAAAAAGATATTTTATATTTAATTCCACTCACTTGGCTTCTATTTTTAAAGGCATTTCAAACTTAAACAACTCAAAGGATTCAGCTTTCAGCAATGACTTATTTTTGTTATTTTTTTGTTTCCATTAATAGGAAGATTTTCCTATAGGGGAGTGTGAGCGTTTCTGAGTGAGTTACACAGGGATGGAATTTAGAGATGATGCTTAGAAAAGGAAAACTGATGACAAATATTTCATTAAACTTCGTTACATTTTTGCCTTTCATGTGAGTGAACTGCGTTTCTTTTTCGCTGTCAGAAATTGTACAGGCAATGCTTCCTTAATTATGATCTCGCTCAAACTCAATTGAATTTCTCTCTGTCTCTATTTCTTCCTTTTCCTCCTGCTGCTGCTAATTAAGATAAATACATCAGAAGTGTTATTGCTGAAGGGAAAGCTGGAGCAAGTGTCATTGGTCCCTGTGATATTTCCCATTTTGCCATGAGCTGTCACCAATGATTTAGGACCAAGTGCCAAGGATTATATTAATCTTGATAAAATTAGCAAGTGCTCTGTGATGTTGACATCCCTTGGTGCTAAATGACATTCCCCTGGCTGGACCAATACCAATGAGAAAAAAAATACTCTTTTTCCCCTCAGAGGATAGCAAATGAGGGCATTAGGTGAAGACTCTTTTTTTCCCCCAGAAAGTATGAGGGACAAATTCAAGTGTTTCCTGCTCTAAACATTTAGCCTTTATTTCAGCCTCCTTGGTGAAAATCTGAGACAGGCTCTTAAAGGATATGAAAAAGGCCAAGGGATGAAGGAGGAAAAGAACTGTATTATATTTCTGCTTGATAAAGGAAACCCTTACACAAGGAAATACTATGTTAGAAAGATTATCTTTATAGGCAATATAAAAGAAATAAAAACTTTTCTTTTTTTTTTTTTTCTTTAAAAGCACATTGCATAACTCTACCTGCAGACAGATATATACACATTTCCACCTATTACACATCTTCCTGGGCACAGATTTTTCTGACACTTTCCTGGCCTGGCTCCGTAGAGCAGCCAGGGACAAAAATCACCTCCAAAGACACCCCAGTGGATCTGGTGACTGTGTCAGGCTGGCAGGGCTGTGCTGTTGGTTCTTATCTTTGTTCACAGCACCACTCAGGGGTCTTTTTTTCAGCCTGAGGAATAAAGAGCTTCTCCAAGTACAACCTTACCAAGCCCAGGAGGTGTATCAAATGAGCCAGAGCTTTGCTGTGCTTTGGTTAAAAGCTTCATTAGCAAGCCATTAAAATCTGTTTTCTTTGCAGCCCTGGCAGCCAAGAGGTCAGCTTGTGAGATTTGTTTACCTGCATGACCATCCACACTCATTTACGTGCACATCTACCTGCCCTTCAGGGCTATTTCTACTCCTAACTGGGCTTACTCATGACCTTATACATGACCAGAGCCCCTACTCACAGGTCCAAAGACACCAACACCTGCACAAGGTGCCAAATAACATATCACACACTTCCAAACGTGACCCTGAGCCTTTTAAATGTGGCTCTCATATGACCTGACAGCTGAATGAGGCCCCAATGAGCACCAGATCTTTATTCTCCCTGAACAGATCTGCTGATGGGCTGTGTCCTTAGAGGAACCTCATACCTGCTCCAGAGCTGCAGCCTGTGAGCGTGGCCCTTTGCAGGAGGATCAGGCTTTGCCTGGGCTCTGCTGATGCATCTCAATACTGCTGTGACCCTCAGTAAATTCCAGGGTTTATGGATTTGCTGCCACTGCAATTTAAAAGTAGACAGTTCTCAGCAAGGTTGAATTAACATGTGTCAGCACAGATTTACACAAGGATAGCTGATAACTTCCTGGCAGGAAAGGAGGAGAGAGTAATTTTTAAATGAAAGCCTGGGAGTTGTAAGGAAAAAACAGAATGAAGGGAGAGATGCAGACATCTTTTCAAAAGGAACACAAGTGTCATTTCTACATTTCTGATTTTCATTAATCCAATAGCAGGAGGGATTTTGTTGGTTATTACCCTGCCACTACAGCCCTCCATAAAGGGCGGAAAGGCTGTTCTTCCACTTACAGGGACCACTACTTCACTGGCACCTGCATAAATTGTTTTCTGCTTTATATCTTCAGGAAACAATCTCAAATTATTCTGCATTTTAACACCAAATAGTTTGGGTTTTTTTAAAAAAAATATCTACAGGTAGCTGTATGAACACATTATCTAAAAAATTCAAAATGCTGTAGTACTTGTAATAATTCTGTATTTATTTGGAGCCTGAAAAAAAATGGATTTTTTTAAATTCTTGTTGGGGCTTTAGACATACAAACATACATAAAATAATCACTGTAAAAAGGCTACGGAATGTGACTATGAAAAAAGCAGATTTATCATGTTTAGTACGAAGTACCAGACATGATGTCATACTTTCCCTTGAATTGTTACATAAGTCTACATATGGTATATGAAATTGTTTGACAAGTAAAAAGACCCATGACCCAGCCTACAGAGTTTATGTACTCTATTGACTAGCTGTTCCTTAGTTTGATTTTCACTTTCAAAGTAGTTAATGTGAAATAAAATCTCTCTCACACTATTTAAGGCTTGCTGCTATGATTGATTAAGGACACTGCATTTGCTTCCTGAGTACATTAAAGCCAGTGACGATAATTCTTTCCAGCAATGCTGCCTTAACTCAAAGAACTGATTTTTCAAAGCCTTGCATTAGCATAGAAGAGAAATCTGTTAAAAAACCAAACCAACAAGCAGCCAGGGACACTCACATACAGATGCAAATGTGCACAACACAATTTAAACTTAAAGTAAACTTGTGGATGGCTTAATATATATGCAGAAGTGTTTGAAAATATAATTATCCTATTGTCACACTTCTTATTTTCAGTGGAAAAATGTGTGCATGCAGCTTTTATAATCCCTGGTCAAATATGAATGAATGGATCATGTAAGATTTAGATTTTGAGAGCCAGGTGCTGTTGGAATAAAATTTCTGCCTAAGAAAAATATTCTCCCTAGAAAAGAATGGTCTGAAAGAGCTTATCAGTGGGTGAGGGGTTGTAGGAGCTGTGTGTCCATAAAGAATCTCTCCACCAAATCCCATAGGATGGTGATCCAGAGGATTTCCATCCATTGGATATTGCCACACTCCACTGTACAATAAATTGCAGCACGTGAATTGTCTCCAGTGTCATGGTGATACATTTAAGGGATGTAACCCTGCCAGGACTCTCCATGCTGAGCACTGAGAAGCTCTTCTGCAGAGCCACAGAGACTCTCCTAAGCTTTCTCAGCAGAGAACTTTAGGAGTTGCAGCTCCAACCTTTAGCCACTTGGGAAAAACACTCCTATAGATTTATCTTCTCTTCCAACTATTGCTATTACTTCTTTCCTTCAATCCCAGACTATCCCTGCTCCAGAGGAGAGAATATAAGAGGCAGTTACGGGCCAAGACCCTGTTTGCAATGGTTCATGCCAGCACATCAACAGGCTTTGGGAGACAGTGCCCACAACGTTGGCAGCCCCATGTACCCTCTGATGTGAAAGCACTGCCACGCTGCCAGATAGAAACTGTGGGCACTGAGGAGTAGGAAAGGATCCAAAATGTATTTAAGCATAAGAATTTTGTCCTTGTTCTTGCAATTAGAGATGGTTACAGGTTTCTTATCAGGAAGTTGTTTCAATTACCCAGCAAAATCTTTGCAATAAATCGCACAATTTTATGGAAAGGACAATGGATTCTGAAGCAGGATGAAGGAATACTAAAGGACAAATTTGCCAGCACAGGAAGTGGGACTGTGTGTCAACTTGTGCTGCTCGAGAAGATTTTAAAGATATTGAAAACGTGCTCAGCTCTTACTGTCAACATAGCAAGAGCTAAATGCTTTTAAAAATTATGCTATTTCTTCTGAATTACAATTTCTCTTGTCAGTCCAGTTCTGAACAAGACATCCCATCAATCATTCCACTAGAAGCAAACTCTAAGTGAATTTGAAGACGCTACTGAGATAAAAGTCTCATGTTTCATTCATAACATTAATATTTATACTAAAGCTCTCCTTGTAACCATGACAAGTAATTAAAGCAACTAAAAGCTATTAGAAAATTCAGTTTATAAGAGAAAGTTTGTCAACTTCTATTATCTGTTTTATTTTTGCAGCCCTTCAGCTGTCACAGAGCATCTCAGCTCACACTGCCATGCTCGAGGTACAAAAGTTGACAAGCTCCCAGTCCTGCTCCACAGGGTTCATGTCCACGTGGAAGACACAGGTGGAAAGAAATAGGACATCTCCAGCAGAGGCAGGTCTGTGCATCGTCTTTACTCCCTCATTAGGCTGCACTAACCTGGGTAGTAGCTAATTCTTGAGCTTTCCCAACAGCAGTCTCTCCTAATTCCCCTAATTCCAGGCAGCAGCAGCTTGGTGAGGTGGCTCATTCCCCCATTACTCCACTGCCTTGCAAGCTGCACAAAACTCACCAGCATAATCAATACTATCGATTGCTTACTCAGGGGGGGCCTCAGCAGTCACTGCCAATGAGGCCAAATCCACCTCAGGGCAGCAGCACCGAGCCCAGCTCATTCCCAACACAGCAAGTACAATTTGGATGCCCTGAGGCGCTGAGTTGGTGGATTTAAATTCTTCTGGCCAGCAGCAAAACTAAAACATGCTGTAACACGGGCACTGCCATCACAGCAACAAGTGAGAGAGCTCTAATGATGCTGAAACACTGATGAGCTGATCATTACTGTCAAGGGCAACTTGCTTTTCTTATAGATCAGGAGCAGAGAAATCACCTTGTGTGTGTGCCTAGTCTGGATCCATTAGGGGCAGCAGCATGCAAAATCTGTCACACAGGTTTGGGATCATCCAGCTGCCAACAAGAACCTAGAAACACTTAAACAGTGCTCAACCAAAGCCCAAACCGACACTTTGCAAAGCCAAGTGGGCTTGAACGTGAAACTCTGGGCTGATCCACTGTAAGGAGGAACGTAGAGAGTTGGGAGGAAGGAACCACTGAGACTGGAAGCAAAGTTCAACTGCAGCTTTCCATACCAGAGCTGTGTGTTCATCCTTTTCTAAATTCCAATTAGCACAAGTAGGAAAGGGGGAAATTCATTAAGAGTCTTTATTTCCTTTTCATTCATATAAAAGGCAAATCTCCTGCTGGTTACTTTGCTCTGTGTTTGATGGTGCAGTGATGAGGTGCCGTGAAAGAGGGTGAGCAAACAGAATAAATAGAAGGAAAATTTGTTTCAAGTCCCTACAAGGAATTACGATGTGACATTTATGATTGTCACAACATATTTGTGGTTTCAGTTCCAGGTTTTCTTTTGGTGACCAGTGCTATCTTTTCCCTTGACAAACATCCTCTCTCCGAGCTGCCCAGCTGAAGCTCACACCAAACAGTACAGCTGGATAAAGCCTGGCAGCTATTTTTTCATACTGGCTTTGCTCTGCAAAGATTAGATGAGCCCAAAACTCCCTACAAGGCCCACTAGGCACAAGCTCCACAGACCTGAAATGATCTGTAAAGTTCAAGAAATGTCACATGAAGTGACAGAACTGATTTTCACAAGGCAGTGTTTCAAAGTTGTTTCACATAGCAGCAAAATGGAAGGAAAGAAATAAAGAAAAGAAAAAGAAAAAGACAATGACAACCAAGGAGTTGCTGGTGAAGCATCTGCCTATCCCTTGTGGGACTCCATCCTCATTGGTTTGGAACACCCAAGGATTTTGTTAGTAATTGCATACTCATACCATAAAGTTGAGCATATTGTTCAGTATCTCCCTTTCAACAAGTCTTTCTGCAGCATTTTGGAATTGTTGGAAACAGAATTACTGGAGCAAAATGCAAGTCCAAGTCCTTTATAGCTGTCTGAGGATGTGAGGAGTTTGAGGGGGTCTGTCCAGGGAAAAGGGAGCCCCCAAAACACTGCCCAGCAGCAGCACAGGCAAACCCAAGTGAAGCCCATTAATTCTACAGGAAGAGGAACTGGCAGAGCCCAGAGACAGAATTTAATGGGCAGCCCTGATATAAGAACAGCCCGAGCACCTGAACTGCCAAGGCAAAATAACCCTTGCAATGGCTGTATCTTCCTCACCTGTGAAACAGCAACTCCTGGACACGCCGAGAACTTGAGTGACTCCCCTTTCCTGCCTCCTGCAGCACAGTGGAGCAGCCGGGGGGACTGGCAGAGTTGTCTCTGTACAAGTCCCTCTCAAAGAGCAATGAAACTGCTCCTGCTCTGGCTCCAAGAGCAGCTTTTTCTCACTTTGGTTCTTACAGATTTCTCCTTTGGTGATATCCTGCACAACTCAACGAGCCCTGTGGTGCTTTGTGTGCCCCCTGTGATGCAGGGCATGGGCATGATTATGAGCTCTGTCATGACTGCAGAATTCAGGTTGCTGGCGTGAATAATTCTATTTCCACATTTATCATTTTCCTCTCTACAAAACAAAATATTTACTCTAAGTTTCTTCCCCTCTTTGTAGGTTTTTTTCCTAATAGATCAATTTGCTCTAACAGACACAGAAAAACAAGATTTTTTTTTCTTTAAATAAAGTTACAGAAATTTAATCTCTTTCACTTACCATATTGAAAAAATCAGAAAACACTATTAAGCAATAATCCTAAACATTTTCCTGAGCATAAACAACATTATTTGCTTCTTTTTCAATAAATAGATTCAAAAATCAAAGTCTTCAATTCTAGTTAAATAGACTCATTATTTCACCAAAGAACAAAATGGAATATTGAACTGCTTTGATTAATAAGATTAGACTTTGTCATAAAATCAAAATTGTATTCCCTGAGTAATCCAATAATCTCAAAATTCAAATCAGTATAAAAAGCCTGAACTGGAATTAAGGTGTCATCTGAACAGTTTCTTGGTTATTCTTAAAAATCATAAAATTTAAAAAAAAAAAAAGGCAATTCTGAAGGCATTATTTAACTGCTAAAAAATCAACTTGGGCTTTCTGAAAACATTTTGTATTGGATGAAATTGCTATTTGTGATGAAAAACAGTTGTTGAAATTTCCAGCCAGCTCCAACAAAGATGTTTTCAAATATGCTCTCTGTATTAAGCTCATTACTTTGATTTTATAAAACGTCAGACAGTGAAATTTAGCACAGATAATTATTTAAATTAGAAAGCCTGTAAAACCTAAATTGACATGCCATCCTGGAGTTGGGAGAATATTGTCAGCTTATTCTCTTGAACACCATCCACTTTGCCACTCAGTTTAATGTAACTATCAAGCATTAACATACCAATCAGATTATTCTGAGATTTCCATTCATTCTTCCAGATCTCCACTGAAATGTTCAAGTCATTTACTTCTCAGATTACCATTAAAAAGCCATTAAATTTACCACAGAAAAGACTAGTAGAGACCAAGTCTTATATTGAGAATACCGTTAACGTTCAACTAAATGCTGCTAATTATTTTCGCAACAGTAATCGCTGTTTGTAACCAGAATGAAGGTTTTCATAAAATTATTGATTTCTATGCTTGTAAGAGCAATGGCAACACACCCATCAAGGCATCACACATGGCCAGTGGGCCCAGTTTCGTACTGGGCCAGTGACAGAACTGGCTGTTTTGGTGTCCTCCCCAGTCCCATAAATCTTGCCAATATCCAGCTCTTCCCCAAGCCTGGGTTCTGTCCTTGGCAGGGGTTCCCAATCATGGAATCATCACTTTATAGCACTTGAATGAATAAAAGGAACACCAGATTACCTCCTACACTGTCTCCTTAGATTGGGACCAAAGGTAAGTGCCTTAAGGATGCAATCATTAGTTAATTAGAGGTGTTTGTACTGTAGGCACGCAGATCCCCAAACCCCAGTCAATAATCCAGAAGAAGATAAGGAGCTAAAATGTGCATTGGTATTATAGATAAACCAAGAGATAGTTGAAACACACATTGATTTGGCCCTCTCACCTTTCCCCATTTAAAATGTGATAGAACACAACCTCCTGTACCAGAAAACAAGATGTTGCCATCCAACAGCTTCCAGCACAGGACACCTAGAGGGAATCTCTGAGCTAGCAAGACTCAGGGGAGGGATGGAGGGACGGATGGTGCTTTCCAAGAAATAAGATGTGTTTCCCATACATATACATGAGGACACTCTTCCCTGGGAAAATGCAGTTGTGAATACACCCATAACACCTCTGAGAAAACAACTTCTTCCCCTCCAAAGATGAGGCACTTAAGCAAATACAACTTGCTTTACAGAGAAGTTGAGACCTTCTGAAAAATATGTGTGGAACAAATGAAAAACCAGAACGTTATTTATGTGAGATTTGGTATCAGGTTTGATTTTTTTTCCCTTCCCTATTCTTTCATCCTTAAACATTAACAAGTATGAACAAGGAAAAGTACCTGAAAAAGAAAAGAACTGCCCACGATGAGGCAGCCAGGATGTTTTCTTATTCACAATTCAAACACAGGAGCAGTGCATTTTTACTCCATCTCTGTAAGGACAGAGTGAGAGAAGTCCCCTTAGGAATACTGACTGGAGAAGAAAAACGCTGAAGATTTTAAAATCTTGACGGTGTTGTTAAATCAAAACCACTTGTTAAAAATTTGACTCTTTTTTTTTTTTTTTTAATTGCATATTTCTTTACAAAAACCCGAGCATATTGTTACACTCCCAGCTTGTGGTGCAGTGTGGCTTTACCTTTGAGACACAGATTGTCATTGCTCCAGGAAAAGAACAGAGTCTAATTTTCAGAAGAAGGGAACACACAGGATTTCTGCTGAAGTCAAGTATAGCTGTGGGCACTCCACATCTCCTGAAACAAAATCTATCATGCTCAGCCATTGTTCAGAGTGTTTTGCCCATTTATGCATAAACAACACAAAAAAGGGGTTATTCCCATAGGATGGACTACTTTTCTTTTTAATACAAAAGCGAATGTTCAGTTTTTTAATTATTTCATGCAAGGAATACATATTTTGCCAAATACCAAAGAAAAGTCAAGATTCCCTCAACCAGAGATCCTCAGGTGTCCTTGCAGCATCAGGTATTATTTCAGCAATGTCTTTGGTAGTGCCAGGTGTGTCACATATCAATTGGAAGAGAATTAAGGTGGGAGTGCTACATTTTTATAATCATTAACCTTCAGTGCCCCTTCAAGTGCCTAAAGGGGCTCCAGGAAAGCTGGAGAGGGACTTGGGACAAGGACCTGGAGTGACAGGACAAGGGGGAATGGCTCCCCCGCCAGAGGGCAGGGTTTGATGGGAGACTGGGAAGTGAAAGCCTTCCAGGAATCTGTGCCTTCCTTAGGGTGTGAAACTGCATCATCATCACATCTCTGTTCATCAACGTCATAATTGCTTTTCCTTTGCTCTTAGGATCTCCAAATTTAAGTCATCCCCACATCCAAAAGAAAGGTTGAACCAGTGAAAAAAATTAAAAATGCTATTCACCTAAATTCATTCATGGAAAACAATCATCAAGCCCAACAGATCACAAGCAGAAATTGAAGGTGGTTTATGACACATTTTAAAGATTTTTCTGAAGGATCTGTGTCAGTAAATACTCACAATTGATATGGAGTGGGTGTGGAATGCAAGTGGGAAATCAAAATATTCTAAGCAGGAAAGTGCAAGTCAGTACTTGTTTTATTTCATGGAATTCCTGGTGGATTGCTGAAGTTCATTGTATTTTCACTTTCCACCTTTACCCAATTTTTCTTTTATCCCTGAAGTCCCAAAACCTTACTGTTAGAAGCTCGTGGAACTTCTTTATTTTCTTTTCTCTAGTTCTGTCCCCAGAACTGGAGGGTGTCATCTCTGCTGATTGCTTGGCTTCCATAACCATTGCAGTGTCCCCTGGCAACCTGTCACATGGCTATTGTGTGAGAAAGGATGTCCTGCACAGAAAGATTCAACTCCTTTGCAAGGAGCAAGGCAAAGGAACAAAAATGCTGCTTGGGCAGAAATGCTGGTAAGGGAAGCCCTTAATTTTAGAGCCAGAAGTTAACTCTCCTAATATGTAGCAATGGGAAGTGTCACCTCAGGATATTTTCTTCCATTACTCTGTTTGCTTTCATAATGGGAAGACTTTTTTTGCATCATGACCCTCAGATACCTCTTCTCCAAGGTGTCAGCTCTTCTCCCTGCATGCTGATAAACTTGGTAAGCTGAGCTAATAACTGAGCTCCCCCTGAAAGGGGCAGAAGGAGCACGAAAGGTCAGGTCCTAATTGGGATGTGCCTGAACAAGGACAGAAGGTGCAGTGTGTGAACCTTCCCAAGGCTGGTGGGAGCTCCCAGAGCACAAAGCAGGGGTGTGGAAAGCTTCCTCCATGCTGTCCCTGGACATCCCTTCCTTGCAATCCATCCCCCTACAGTTATTAGCTCGTGCTCTTTGTGTGTACAACTAGCAATTTAAAGAGCAATTTACTGCAACTTCAGAAACACAAACATCAGGGTTTCCATCTGATCAAGCGAGCTCTGCCTTCTGATAAAACGTTGCTCTGATTTACAATGATTAACAATGATTGCAGTGATTTCTATAGTTCAGCATTTGCCAAGATGAGGGAAGAAACACCCCTCACTGCATTGTGCATAGGGGAAGGGATGTCTTGTAACTTCCAGCATCCATCTCCCTTATGCCTTGAATTATAACCCACTCCAAAGGCACAAATGCTTTCAAGCAATGGTGCAGACAGCAGCTAATGCAAAACATTAGCAAAGATGGAGTTTTATCTTGCCATTCTATGTGAAGACTTGCAGAACTTCATTTCCAAAAGGGCTGAGACAGTAATCAACTCATGCCCATTTACACTGCCCACTTAGGAACACTTCTATTGTGCCTTATTGAGATAGAGAATAATTTAGCAGACTCCAGATCACTGGTTCAGAGGTCTGTTATTTAGTGCTAGTACTCAAAAATGCATTTGTGTTGAACATTTCTGTTGGATCTGAAAAGTCTGAGAGCGTGGTCCCGCTGGCAAGAGCCTTGCAGGATTCAAATTGATTTTTCAGATATATGTGCCTTCTCAGCTAATTTATACTTTTCTGCCTGGTTTGCTTAAGGGCTCTCATTCAGTGACTGTGCAGTGTGCTCCAGTGTGCTGTTTGAGGCTACACAACTGCAGCATGGTGAGGAGATGATACTGTCTCCAGCTCCTCGCTCTGCTGGGAGCTCTCTCCACTCTGCTCCAGGGCTCTTTAGTACATTAGGCCCACCTGCCAGGTACTGCAGAATGGCCAAGGAGTCCCAGGGATTAATTGGAGAAACCAGATGAAGTCAAAGCTTGCCTAGACAACTGCCAGCTCCTGCCCTCAGACATAATCCCCCCTCCTGTCTTGCTTTTGCCTGAAGCCCTGAGCATCCTGATTGTAAATCGTGATCATTACCTCAGCTGTTTGCTTCTGTGTGTCAACTCTGCCTTTGTAATCCAGCTGAAAGAGCCAAGCTAATCTCCCAGTCTGGTGCAGGGCGATCCTCACACATGGATGATTCAATTTTTGGAGCCTGAGGTACTAGAAATTGGGCAGCATTTTGTTTTCAAGTTCAAATTCTAGGTGAGACAGATCCTGTCAGCTTCAAAAACACAGCCCCATGTTGTACCATGTCTGGCCACCTGCTGACCAAAATGTTTGCCATTCAAAAAAACAACAAACAAACCAACCAACAGTTGTGTTGTAATGGCACAGGAACTCCTGGAGGTAAATGTCAGCATTTCCATTAACAACCCAGAGAAGCACTGGTGTGAAATTAGCTCATTTTGGTCCCAGCACCAGCTGGCATCCCTCCCTCTCCAGCATCAGCAGCCCCAGCATTGGAGGTTGGATCCACTGGATTCAGGGATTTACCTCGAATCCCCAGCCAGAGCAGGGCTCCAAGGCAGCCCAGTGTTCTGTCCAGCTTGGTGGAAGGCCTTCAGGATCCAGAAATAGCACACCAAGCTGTTCGACAAGTCCTGACTTTGCACTTCAAATATTATCAATATTTGGCAGCAAACGTCATTTAATTAACAATCTCTTACTTAAAAGCAGATATATTCTTTTAATGAAACAACAGTCCCGCTGCTTTGAAGAATTCAGAGCAAGATGAAGCTGGGACCTGATGATAATTCCAAGCAGCCTCATTGCACCTTCTTGGCAAAGCTGTTCAAAAGCCCTGTTTCATTCCCTGCTCTGATCTTTCAAGCTACAATACACATTTTGCTTTTTGATAATGCAAGGAAGAAGTTGATATAAATAAGTAAAAGGCAATGTCTTTGGAAACCAAACTTTTAGGGAAGAAGGAACTCTGAGATCACTTTGTAGCAAGGTGGAAAGTCTCTAAACTATATCGCAGCACACTTTCATCATGGAATCTAAGACATATATATAAAGTGCCAGAGACTGAGATTTCAAAGTTTTTAAAAAAGGCAATTAGAATTGTTACCATGTTTGTAAGAAATTATGCAGCAATGTTGCTACGTTCTTTGCTCTCATTTAAGGTGTCATTAAGACATACAGAATTCTTCCTTAGACTATCCCTGGGCACTGTTAACTCCAGCTTGGCAGGAGCCTTGAAAGAGATGGCAGGATAGCTCTGAGGGACTGGAAAATCTCAAAGGCACACAAACTCAACAAACCTCCCAAACCCAAATGCCAAACAGTAGCTACCACAGGAGTTGTAAAACAAGCCTGGGTTTCAGAAATCCAGTTCATGAAGTGCTGGTGAGCAGGGACACTTTCTGCTCTTTAACATCCAGCTTTCCATATGGATGGAAATTCATTAGAGTCTAATCTTTCTAGGAAACTAAATTATCACAGGTTTCTGTCATAATCAATGTGGCAGATGGCTTGGTTTGCCTAGATAGATGACAGTATTAGAAACATTTTGAGAGTCATATATTCACACATGAAGCTGTAGCATTCTTTATCTAAAGAAGTTTACATTTCCTTTACAAGCTGCTAATAGCTTCTCATAAAATCAAGGAAATTAATTATTAGCAACTCATCTCTAAAGGTAAATTACCTAAAGTAATTGTAATTCCACTTTGATCCACATTAAATCCTCCATCTCAGTATTGATTTCTCTTGGGTTCCATTTGCAGAGTTTATATTTAAAAAATAAGACAGAATGATTGGTAATGAACTGGCACCACACTGAAGCTGCTTAAGTCCTTAGCATCACCCACAAAATTTTTCCATGTATCTTAAATATAGTTATGCCAGGAGGGTGATTAGAGGTGTTTCCTTACCCACAAGGAACAAACAAGTCTGCAGGGAAGCAGAGTTAAGCCTTAGTACCAGGTCCCAGAGCCCAGCTTTTCACTCCCAGTTGTTGGGGAAAACACACAGAATTCAACTCAACCACTGTTCCTCCAGGGGTTCTGTGTGTATAAAGCTGGTGCAACTCTGAACTGAGGCTTTTCATATCTGAATCCTGACACTAGAAGAGGACACAGACCCAGCCATCCCAAATCCCAATCCCCATTCCCAAAAACTCTCCTTTAATCCAGTGCTCCCACTCAGCCAGGGCAAAGGCTGGACCTGCCTCCCTTTCCAGTCCCTGCTGCTGCAGTAAATGCACCCTGCAAATCACCCACCCTCGGCCACCTGAGGGCTCAGAGCTCCAGCTCTGCCAGGGAAAGGCTCGTGTGGAAGGGATTGGGGGGCACAGGGAGGGAAAGGGTTAACCAGCATCCTGTCAGCTCAGCAAGGAGTTGGAAATAAACTGTTTTTCACCTCCTCAAAGGAACAGATTCTCAGAGTTATATTAGTACAAGGATTTGCATAGGCACAATTATATGAGAGGAGAGTTTAATTTTCAGCTTTTGCTAGAAAATTTGCTAATTCACCATACTTTCTTCTCATGGGTATTTGCTTTATAGTTCAATAATGTCAGGGCACAGGTCAGTCACTAATGCTCTGCAGAACATTTACCATGAGACTACTAATTAAATTAAACAATTTACGTAATCTCACTTTCCAGTTCTCAACCTGAGCACAAAGGCAAAGCAAAGAGAAAGAAATTAACTTCAAAACAAATGCCTCGTAATTAAACTTTAATTTTCATAAACATGAAGAAAGTTAACGGCATTTGCTATCCCAAATTAAGAAGTCAGCCCATTCCCTTCGTGCTCATATGCACATCAACCATTAAATTTTAATGTTAATACAGTGCCAGCAGTTCTCATAGGCAAGGACTCTAATTCTCACTCCAAAAAATCACCTGTTCCAACATGATACCTTCTCCCACCATTCAGTAAAGTTTGTGCACCCTTTACACCCAACGAAAGGAGGGAACTAACAAAATAAAATTGAATATGGTTCAGTTGAGCAGAGATAAAACACACCATTATTTTCAGGCACTAATTCAAATTAGAGCCAGTCTGCATCAACCATGCTGATTTGCATTTCTTGCTTTCTGCACACAGTGTTGTAAGTAGAGAGGGTTACTTGTAGGAAAGGTACTGAATGACAGAAGGAGGGAAGAACCTCTCCCAACTGCAGCCCCACAGTGTGAAATTCAGCAGGTCCTGCCTGTGCACATCTCTGCTGCCAGGGCAGGACATTCTCCCAGTCAAAGCCCAGCCTGTACAACTCCGTGCTGCAGGGCAAAGGCTGGACTATCTCCTGCTTCATCAACCAGCAGGAAATAGGATGAAACCAGAGTAAATCCACCAAATGCATTTTTCTAGAAGGGCAGTTCTGCTAATATGCTCTCCCACTGTAACTTTCCAAATCAATAAGAGCAGCCAGACACAAAGCCTTGTGCTGCAGATAGAGACTCGCCTCCCAGGTCAGAGCCACGAGCGTGGCACACAAGTGAAATACCAAACAGCACAGGAGAAACAGATTTGTGCAGAAACATTTCTGGTGTTATGAACAAGTTACACTTGGACACAGGCAGCCAGTTTTCCTAAGTAAGAAAAGCCAGATTTGATTAGGCCACAACTTCAGTTGCCTTCAGTTTCCAAACCTGTGAATGCAGACCAACAGCACCCCAAAGCTTTGAAATCCCCAGGGAGTTCTATGTTGATACAGAATTGGGACAATGAAAGCTAAAGGGAGTTTTCAAATTTCAACAGATTTTTTTTTTCTGTGTGGAATTAGGAGATGAACTGGGAACCACCTTAGTTTTGCACGTGGTACAAGTCTCAGAACTGTGAATGACTGGTGGACCACCCGGACATCAGGTGAGACACAGCAAGGATGAGAGCAGTATTAGAGTATATTTTGTGGTTTGATTATTATTTTTCATTAGAAAAGATTAGGAAAATGCACACACACACACCTCCCAATAAAGAAAAAATAATTTCAAGTCAAAACAGCAGAACAAGTCCATTAGGAAAAGTTGGAATGAAGGTCAAAATGCTTCCAGCATTAAACATTTTGAGGCTTTTATGCAAGAATGATGAAACAAGTAGTTCCATAAAACCTGACATAAAATGTACTTATTTCAATGAGTCAAAGCTTTGATTTTTCTTTCCAGTTCAACCCATTCACACCATGTGAAAACAGGCACCTGCGTTGTGCCCTTTGGGGATGGCCAGCTCTGTGTTAGGCAAGGATGCTGTAATATTCTCCACTGCAGGCTCCTGGTGCAGCAGTCAGCCTTTTTGCTGCACTTTATCTTTAGCACAGCTACAGCCCCAACAGAATTCTGCATGAGTCCTTGTTAAAAAATAGTAGTAATAAATTTTCTCCCCCAAAATGCAGGTAGGAATCCAGAGTCAGCTGTTTTAAAATTTATGACAAGAAGCAGTAATTTAAACGTGAGATGGGAGCAATTTTATTCCCATTTCAACTAATGCTAATGTTCAGATTTTAGTTATTAAAATTAATTTGCTTCAATTATATTAAAATCAGTGGAATTGTGTGCCACTGTATTGATGGATAATAGCAATAAGCACTAAGTATGATGTTTGAAACCTCCACTCACTGTCAGCAGGAAGCATAAATGCAGCCACAAAGGCAAGAACAGAAAATGGAAAAGAAAACTCATCCCTTTCACAGCCAAAAGCAGAAAGCCACACACACAAAACTGTAATCCAAAAAGTAAACTCTTGTCTGCATTTTAGGTTTATTGTACTTGGATGCCAAGCCCATATTTATGGACTTGGTAAAGGCTAGCCAGCCCTCAAAATTCATCTCCTACAAAGCTCTCTTGTGTTCACCTTAAGACACAGAGTTCATCAAATTCTCCTGTGCACTTCCTTCACACAAGGTCAAGCCAAAGAGTCTGGGTCCCTCCACTGTCACTGCAAAACAAGCAGAGACTTTCCTCCCCAGCACCATGCTGGGCTGCAGAGCAATGCTGGGAAAAAATGACTTCATCATCTTGGTAATCTTTAAAGGAGCTTTGATTGATCTTATTTACAAAAGGTTCCCATGGATCTAGTTTTACTTAAGATTGGAAAGCGTGTAATAGGAGACCATAAAGCTAATGGAGGTAAAATTCTTCAATATTGCGATCAATTACAAGCTACCTTACATTTATCACAAGTGACTGTTTTTCTTTGAGCTGATTCTAAGCCCTTTATCTTCTAGATTTCCCTCCTTCCTTTCTTTTTTTAAATATGTTTATTGAATGTTTAGAAAACCTTCAATGGAACAGAAAAAAGAAACGAGCTGCTAAAGTATTTGTGTATTCAGGCAAATCCAA
The DNA here is from genome assembly GCA_035222235.1 of Margarornis squamiger. Classification (NCBI taxonomy): domain Eukaryota; kingdom Metazoa; phylum Chordata; class Aves; order Passeriformes; family Furnariidae; genus Margarornis; species Margarornis squamiger. The sequence continues at coordinate 5,354,818 of JAWWTY010000038.1, forward strand.
CTGCAAACCAAACCCTCTCCTCATGGCTACAACGATCCTTCTCAGTCCTGACATGGAAGAGAGCTGAATTTTTAGGAAAAACCTGCCACAGACATAATTAGCCCTGAGAAGACACTTCATCCAGTGACAGCCTTTAGACAAGGTAGTAGTCTAGAAATTGGAGTTTCAGAGCTTGGCATTCATTAACTGAATTGTGGTATTTTCCTTTAAAACAGTGTTTAAATATGCAGGTTGTTCCTCAGCAACATTAATCCCTTTGTCCCTAAAGCTGAGAAAAGACCTCCTGGATTTTAAGTGTCCCCTTTGAAACAACCATTCATTGCACAACGGTTTTTAGGCAGGATAAAGTATTCCAGCCCTTAAGTTCCCATTTACCTCTGGTTTTTCTTGCCCTTTCCTTCTCCATGGGAGCCTTAGAAAGGTTCTCTTTAGGGCTGCAGTATTCTATTGTAAACTAACACAGACCTCTGCTAACATTTTCATTTCCTTGTAGTGTGAGTTATGGACCCCTTCAATGATATTGAATGGCCAAATGATGTGAGGTCAAACAGAGTTTGCCAAAAGCTAATGCATCTCATACTAAACTGCATATGAAACTTAACTGCTATCATTCTTCCACTCTACCACTTTTTTTTATTATTATTATTTTTATCTTCTACCTTTGGAGAGGACAAGACAGTCAATAATACTGTGGGGGATTCATCACACGATAGGCAGGACTTTTCCAAGCAAGGAGCTTGCTAATGAAAGAATTGCAGAATGATCTGTACATTTTAATGGACCTTGAACAAAGATTTGAGCTTTCCTTTTTCGTTTTTTTTAAACACCACATGAATTTTTATTAGTATATTACTCCAGACTTGTTTTGAATACTTAGGGGTCACCTTCTTTGTTGGAGCCTGCATAATGGCAGAGAGGGCAAAGTGGAGCGGAATGAATAAATAAGGAAAGATTACACTTTACCTCTCAAGGACAGGAACTACAAATAAAGTTTTGGGGGTTGTTTGTTTTGGTCTTTTCTTCCCTTCCTAGTTTCTAGCTTTTTTTTTTTTTCCTTTAAAATTGTCAAAACCTCATGCACTGTTACACATGGCAAACATCTTTCATGCTTTGGGACTAGCAGCTAATTTATTTTTTTGTATGGTACAATATAATAAAACATTTTTCTGTCAACCAGAAGCAGTCTGGGTAATTCAAGTTTTAAATTAAGTTTGCCTAAGGGTACCAAATAAGAGCTAATGACAATTTAGCTACAGATGTCATTAAACATTTAACCTTATCACGTTAAGCAAAGCCCATCCCTCATTCTGCAGCCAGTCAGGGGAAGAAAAGAACCCACACGCTCCTTGAGGATCGAACCTAATATATTCCCAAAGAACTGGGGGGTTGCAAACAGAAGTTGAACTTTAGCACTGAGCCAGTGCACAGGTGTGGATCCCCCTCTTTGCCTTGGGAGGATGATGCAGGCACAGGAGCTGAGCTACAATGCCAGAGCCTTGGCTAGCACCGCTGCAAGGGCAGGTTGGGACCCCGAGCTCCCTGCAGCCCCTGGGGGAGGGCAAGGCACGGAGGGCTCGGAGCGACAGCCTGGGCTGAGCCCACAGTTCAATAGCCCCCGACAGCAACAAGTGGTGGAAAAGCCAACTCCCTGCCAAGCACTTGTTGCACGCTCAGAGGCTGATGGGATCTCAGGAGCAGGGAAGGGGAAGCACCAAGGAAGCGGTTCAGCTTCTGAAAGCAGAATCCAGACCACTAACATCCTGGCTGTCTCCGTGGCAACAGAGCTGCCTTGCTTTGGGATGCTACTGGGGGCTGCCAGTTTTTAACCCTCAGGAATGTGGCTTTGAACCTGGTTTTCAGCAAGGAAGTGATTTATTATACACATCCTTTAAAAAAAAAATTATGTTTTTATTTATTGTTTGAACCAATAAGTGCAGAAGTACTGCCACAGTGTTGAAATGATATTTTTCCTGCAGAACCAGCAGCATCAGGATGTGAAAACCCCTGTAAATACGGGCTTGATTGTAACTTTTCCAAAAATTTTTAGGGAAGTCATTTTGCAGCCACCTAAAGAAGAGATAATTTCTGAATTACAGGAGACAACAGAACCAGATAAACATGTTCCCCCACCCTGGCTATGTTAACATGTTCCCTTGATCATACCTTCGTACCAAAACACAGACTGCCCTAAGAGAACAGAATAAAATCAGAGTCATGCAGGGGACCACTGATATTAAGCAACACAAAAGCATTTTTAATTGTCATACTTGTTGCAGGGGTGTTAAATCAGAAACCTAACACTCATTTCAATCCACAAGTGATGGAGCCACAAAAACAAACAGAAAAAACCCACCAAGACTAGAACTGCATGAACACTTGAAGCTGAAGAGCACATTTTACTGGTTCTAAATATGTACTGATAGATTTTAATAAGCTCAGGTCAAATCCTGAAATGTTCTGAGCACATCTGATGACAAATTAGTTACCCCTTGACCTGCCCAGCTGAACAGGGCAGTAGATTCTCTATGACTTGAAATAAGATTGGAGTTACATTTGACAGAATTCTCACACGAGGAGTCCCTCAACTAAAACAAGATCTACTAACTTTGCCATCAAGTTTGTTGCTGCAGTCTGTTTCCTCTCACTTCAGGGACTGATCAAATGCACTCCTAAATATCTGGTGGCAAGGAAAGTGAGACCACTAGAATAACATTTATTGTGTCAAGCAGAGCTCAGGCACATCTATAGCGAAACCCAGCCCAAAGTCACAGTAAATCAATCAGCAACATGTCAGTCTTTGCTTTGCCTTGGCCAGGAGTCAGTTATTGGAAACCTGCACTGCAGCTGAACATTTTCTCCTTTAGGAGAGAAAAGGAATCTAGTTTTATCCTTTTGACTGTCAGAAAGAACTAGGATCAAGTTTCTGGTTTGCCAGATTTTTATTTTAGCAGTCTGTGGAGCATCTCTCTGCCTCGGTTTCATGGAAATTGAGCTGGGGTTTTTCTGACCCACGAACACAATTCAGATTCAGAGCTATCCATCTCAACTTGGTCTTGACATTGATGGCAATTGCCTGATTTCACTCCACTGCTGTATCCCAACACACTCCTGGTTTGTTCTGCAGTGGGAACCAGACTCAAACAAGGGTTCATCATTTCACATCCTAACTTAGGAATTCATCAGTCTAAAAGGCCATCATCAGAAAGCCCACAGAACAGGATGTGGGCTGTGGTGCATGTCAATGTTGCAGTAATTCTGACATGATTATTTTATTAAGCACTTATTAGCAGCAGCCAATTTTTGCCTCACAGTCAATCCTTTGGGCAAAAAGGGAATATATAGAAAAAATGAAAACATGCTATAGGCATCTTGTCAAACTTAACAAGCTGTCATTAGCACAACTGCCTTTTCCTCCTTCAGAGGTGTCAGAATGTAGGCTCTATCTAGACACACTACTTGGAAAACACTCCACATGGCAGCTTCCTTTTATACCAGTGGGAAGCAAAACCTCCTTTGGCCTGTGCTGAGGGATGAGCAGCTGTAAGGGTTGGTGCTACTCTTGCATTTCTTTGCAGCTCCACATCAAGTCTATCTGTATTAAAAGACTTCAAAAAAATCAAGCCCACTTTATTGTCTCAAATGAATTAGCCTGGGAAAAAATCATTATTAAAAATACTTGAAGATGCCTCATAGAATTATTTAAGGTTTCATCTCTTTCCAATTACAGTTTGATAGATTCACTTTATATGACATCTATGGACAAGACTAAAGCCCTTCATTTTTATCAAATGCCACCCTAATGTTGACAGAGCCTAATTGAAATTCCCAGTATCACAAACCACAGGAACAGAATCACCCTAAAGCCACAGCAGAGATGGCCATACAGAACTGTCAGAAAGGGTCACCACTTCTTTTAGGCTTCAGCCCCACTGTCAGCTCACAGCTGCTATAGATTCCTCCATCATTTTCCTGGCAGTTTTTTATATTAATTTATAGTATTGATTGTGCAGAGCACTGGGGTGTGTAAGGATTTGCTTTGAAAGTGAAATTTATTCAAAATATTTTTATCTATACCCGTCACTTTTTAAACGTACATTTTACTGCCCAGAGTTCTTGCTTATAGTATTGATCATTCTGTTAGTTTCTGCTCTGACTTATTCTTACAGGTTTCTTAGACCCATGAAATAATGTCGTATTTCACCCATATCCCACATGGCAGCTTTATAATGTCTGCCTTCTCACCATGCTCATCAGGAATTGCAGAGCTCCGGTAAGAACTCCTGTGAAATGTCATCTCCGATTCTTTATTTGTTTTCAAGTGACTTTTAATTAAACATTGATGTGTGAAAAATGTCAAAACCACCTCTTCATAGATCCCTGACTGCAGTTGTGATTAAATTTTAAATAAATAAATAGTTGTCATTTTAATCAGCAGCAATAAACCCCCGAGATGTGAAGCAGGAGCACGCTCCCAACACAGCCCAGGTTGTGGTGCAGATTTCCCCAGGATGCTGCACCTCCAGAGGAAAGAGATCAAGCAGGATGAGAACCACAAGTGAGCAGCTGAAACGGCCTAAGCTGCTTGTGGCTTGTTTTCCAGAAGCTACAATTTAGTATAAATTTCATGGAATATCTGGCATCTGCATATTCTTGTCAAAACATAAACTGATTACAACTTGAGTCTGCCAGCAGCCTGAAACAACTGAGATATATGTATATATATATTTATGATGGATGTGTGAATTTATATAATTTTAAAGCTGTTGAGAGAGCACAGATTTAAAGAACTCCATTATTTGATTTCCAGTAGATAAAGAAAAGAAGGAATATCAAAACAGGAATGTGCTATCACAGATGGGTGGAGCTTGGCCATGCTCATCAAACCTTCACAGCTAATTGGCACAGAGCTAACGAGCAATCCAGGGCGAGAAGGACATGGGAGCAGACCAGGCTGCAGGAATAAACACATCTGCTTCTGGAGAGTGTGCCCAGGACAGTGTTGGATGCTGCTGCTGTGCCCAGCCATCACCCAGCTCTCCTTTACAGCCCCACACCATCACACTGCAATAATCAGGCAATTTTTCAGATTCACTCACTCCACACAAAACCTTAAACCAAGGAGCAATCAAGTCAGTCATTTCTGTTGCCCCATGAAAATCTATGTTGTAGTTTGAATACGGATATGCCAAAATTCAGTGCAGTAGCATTTGGCTTTAATTCTACAGTGACTTCTAAATTAATACAACGTTCTTGACATGAGCTCTATTCTAACTACATCTTTTAGTGCTACCTGTATGAATGCCAGAGGTATTAACAGTGATTACTGCTGATTGGTTTGCCTATCATGTTTGTTTTGTTAACATGCAAAAACAACTGGCCTTATTAGAGCAAGTGTTTGAGTCTTTAACTCCAGTCAGTAAATCAATACAGTGTGTTTTCTAGGACTGAGGAGTCTGCATAGGAACATGGGACTGATTCTCACGCAAGCAAACTAAGCGTAAATAAGCAACTAAAGAAGACTATCAATTCAATACATGCAAAACACCTTTATTAGCTCCAGTTTTAGTATTTTTCACTTGGTAGAATCCTAACAGACACACACAGTAACCTACACATAACAGCACTTAAAGAGGTTAATAACTATCCTACAGCCATGCAGAGGACACTGAGAACTGTCGTTCTTGCTGGGAAAATAAGATGGGGTCAAAATAAACACAAATTACTCAATTTACAGGAGGTCAGACTAGCCAATCTCAATGGTCCTTCTCAGCCTTAGTATCTATAAATTTCTCATGCTTAGATTCAGTTTCCTCTCCCTATATTCAAGCTTGCTTGCAAGTGGGTTTTTACCACTGATCAATGGATACAGTGCACAGGATAAGGTCTGAAGTATATTTGTCCATAAAAGTCCACAAGACTTGAGTTTATGTAGCCCAAGATACTTAATTATCTACACCAAGACTGCTTTCTTCAAGGAAACACCAAGACACTGTCAGAGATCCCAAAGGCATGCTTGCCTCCTTCAATCAAGTGGAGCATAGGTGCCTTCAGATGCCTAATTTTGACAACATTCATCAAAAACACAGCAAATCAACCATTCTTGGGCCTGGCCTGGGATTGTTTCATGCTATAAAAACAAAAGGATAGAAGCAGCCAGAGAGAAAGTGGAACAACAATTCTGAAGCCAGACCCTTGTGTCAACACAAGCGCTTTGGATGCAAAAGCAAAGGAGCTCAGGGTGTGGTCACCAAAGTTAGTGCCTTCTCAGAAATACTGTGGGTTTGCCTATGGATCCATGATGGATGCAAAGCAGGGGAATGAGGAAGACTTACTGAACCATAAATAGATGGAAGAATCATTATCCTTTGTTTAAATCTGCTTTATAACTCATAGAATGGTGTGGGTGAGAAGGGATCTTAAAGCCCATCCAGTCCCACACCCTGCCATGGGCAGGGACAATTTCCACTACACCAAGTTGCTCAAAGATTGATCCAACCTGGCCTTGAGCACTTCCAGGGATGGGGAATTCACAACTTCCTCTGGGAAACCTGTGCCAGGGCCTCACCATCCTCACAGGGAGGAATTTCCTCCGAAACACCTAATCTAAATCCACCCTCTGTCAGTCTGAAGCCATCCTCCTTTGTTCTATCTGGGCATGCCCTTGGAATCCTTTTATCTATGGGGAGCAGGCTGATCTTCAGAGCACGCTCATCAGACCAATTAAGACTCCACAAACATCACTCTGAAAGAGAGACTCTCCCCAGTAAACATCCACTCCAATGCAATCACATTTCAGTGCAAAGAGGGAGGAATGAAAAAGGAGAATGCCCATGTTTGATGCAGCTATGAATTTCAATTTTAAAAACCCCAGCATGAAAGGCTGCAGCTCCACAAAGAATTTCAGCAGTAGGGAACAAGTTGACATACAAAACCTTTCATCCCCACGTAGCTGGGGGTCATCACACAGGCCTCAGGCTAGGGCATTCATTTCCCTGCCTGGCCAAGAGTGAGATGCACAAAATAAGCTTTTTGTTGCATATTTGAACAGTGTTAGAGTCCGCACCAGGGCTATAATTCTGAGTTTTGGCTTAATGGGGGGTTTTGTTGGTTTGTTGTTGATTTTGCTTTTATTTTTTATAGGCTACCTGTTTTTATCTACTGAATTATGTCCTACATTCCAAGACAGTCACATGTGGGTATGACAAAGAGCACAACTGGATTTAAAATTCCCTATCAATCAGGAAACTTTAGGGATGACAAAATTGTCCAAAAGCATCTTCCTTTATAATTCTTGTCCTTGTTAATTCCTCAGAAATACTTTCTATGACAAAAGATTGTCAGATGAGCAAAAAAATTAATAGCAGACAGCTCTAATTTGGACTTTCTCCTGCCATCTATTTTGGATTGGCCCACAAAATCCACCCAAAATAGGGGGCATAGCCATTCCAATAATGTAAATGTAGAGCTGAGCATTTATTTTGCAGGCAAGGGAGGGAACAGGCCAGCTGAGCACAAGCACTGCCTCTCAGTGCTAGACCAAGTGCTCCAAGTGCTGATAAACACAGCACAGCCCTGAGTCATCTCCTGTCGGTCTGCTTGGCTGAACCAGTTCATTATCATGGTTTATTGGAGCCCCTCCTAAAATCCCAGCATTTATCAAAGGTACCATGTATCTGCATTTCCCACAAAATTACATGTTTTGGTCCAAGAAAAAGCTATTTTATAAAACCTAATGATAACATGAATGTAAAGAAATCCTCTACAATTTGAACAAGAAAATAAAAACCGTAGGTAATTTTATCAGGATTTTTTCCCCCAGATTCTCTTTGAGAAAGAAGTTGCAGTGATATTTTGAACATGTTGGCCAATTGAGTGGGTTTGCAAAATAAAGACAGATGGTGATGGATTACCCAAATGTTTCACCGTGGGAAGGCAGCCATTTGCTGTGCCTCCAACGGGATTGTTTCTAAGATCCCACAGCTCACGTACCCTACACACCACCTGTGCCCCACTGGGGGCTGTAGGGGATGAAGAGCACTGTTGCAGGTGACCACTGTCCATGAGCTATGGGAACAGGAGAGAATGGGTGGGGAACTCCATACAGACAGTTTGCAGCATAATGTGGTCAAGTCCTGCTTGCTCTGAAGTCACAAGAAGTTGGTGTGATGCTGAAACCACCAATCTGAAGACATCAGTGATGCCCTGGGTAATTTCTGATTTTTCCCAAGCATGAAAAGAATTAGGTCAACAGCTACTCAGAATTGTCTCGAAGCCATAGTATCCCTGATTCCTCACTCACAATGTGATGCCAACTGGAAGCAGAGCAAAGGGAAAGGGTAAAACTCCAGCCTGTGCCTGTCCAAGATACAGAAGAGTGCAAATCACTGCAGTAATGAAACCAACTTTCCACAACATCCAGTGCTCCAAAGGCAGCTCAGGCTCCACTGCCTAGGTAAAGAAACTCCCAGCAGTGCCATCTGGGGAACCCAAATCTTTGTTGCTGCTCTAAAGCAACAAGTGTATTTTCAAAAATAATGAATATTGCAATACCAGTTCACATATCTGGTTGTCTTCTGCTGCTGCACCAAAAAGGTTCGTTTCCAGGGCTGGGTGATGGTACAATTCAGATAAAACTTGGGAGTAGACTGTTCTTCACATCCTTCTTTCCTTTTAAATAGACAGACCAGAAGACAGGAAAAAGCTCCCAGTCTCTAAAGCCACATTTTATTACAAAAAACAAAAATAATAAAGAAGATAAGCCTTAAATATAAAGAAGTCCCAGGTCTACTGAGGGAGAGCAAGTAAACAAAAGGCTCAGAAACAGCTCCCTTCAACAACACCAGGAAGGATGTCTTGAGTTCCTTGTGCACCAAATTTGTGCATGGTTGGTTCTTCCAATTCCCTCCTCTAACATTCTCTTACCATGTTCAGGCAATGCTTTAATGCAATAATCCCTGTTTTCCACAGCCATAACAGGCCACACTGAGGCATGTTAAATGCCTTCCCCAGAACAATCATTCATTTACATGCTTTAAAATATTGTGGCTACCTAGAAGTTTTCAGTCTGAGCTGTGGAGAAACCACCCTGGACATTGATCCTTGGGTCCCTGTGCTTTGCCACCTCTGAGGTAGAGCAACAAACTCCTGGGGAGCCCAGGGAAGGTGGTACCACTGTCCTGCAAGCCAGGGGTCTGTAAAACACCCCTGCAAGCCAAAGGAGCTTCCTGGGCCAAGAGTATTAGTCTATTTTACTGTCTATTGGCACAGATAAACTTCTCCCCAGTACCAGCATTTCACACTGTATGTGCAGTCTGAGCCTCACACAAAATTCACACAGACTGGTATCCCAATCTTGTCTTTCCTTCCTTACATCCACACACAATAATGAAGGAGGAAAGAGGCTGTCCAATGCAATAGGAACTCAGAAAAAAAAGCTTCACATTTCAATTACTTTTGCATATCATTAGGACTGCTTTGCAAATGTCTCCCTTGCAATTTCAGAAACCATTTAAATCATCCCCTTCCAAGAGCACTAATTCAGCCATTCCTACAGCCAGGTATCCCTGGAGTGACTATCTTTGTATTAAACCACTGAAACTCTGAGTGAGGAATTTAGAGCAGCTAAGCTATAAATCTCTTGTTGCATTAAGGGGTTTCTTTTTTAAAAAATAAGAAGAGGCTTGTTTCTCTCTTGTGATATGACAGAGCACTGGGATCCTCTAGTTTAGGTAATTAACATACCAGTATAAATCTGGTTTTTGCCATTCACTATCACTCATGATCCCTGTGACAAAATGGAGATCAGGGAATTTCAGAATAAAACTGTCAGTCAATTCAAACAAACTTACACAGAATTACAAAACAGCAAGGGTGCATAAAATGTTGGATTATAAAGTTGTTTTTAAAGGAGTTCTGAATGCGCAAACATTATTACAAACAACAGATGTGTGGCTAGTTTATGCAGTATATAAAACATTTTGCCTTTGACAAGATTAATGCAAGAGCTAAGACTTTCATACAGGCAGGACCGAAAAGCCTTACTATAAAAACGTCAGCTCCACTGCAACAACCAAATACCTGAAACACACTGCCCTTTGGGAAGAGCAGAACTAAACTGAAGGGGCTGAATTAACCAGTGCCAATTTTGAAACTGAGATGGGGAAATGGAACACCTTTCCCACAGTGCTCCAAATTTCCCTGGGTTGGGACCTATCCTTTTTGATCACAAAGGCAAACAAGCCTCATTCAACACCTCTGACCTCTTTTAAGAGTATCAGAGGCCACGTTACTATATTTTCACCCATGTTGTAGTTAATCAGATGAAATGAAGAGGACCATTCGGTTAATTAGGTGAACAAGGCTCACTAATGGTAATAAGCAACCGCCTGCACCAAGCAGGCTTCAGTGGATAAACTATAGTGGGAGCCACTGGCACGGAGCATCCACAATTATTAAATCAGACTTGAAGAAAGAGTGAAGTCTGGTCTAGTAGAGCACATAACCCAGAGACAGCCATCCTGACCTCAGCCAAAGCCAGGCCTGAAAATTCTTGAAAAAAAGGGCACAAATTACAACCTTGTTCTGCAAACCTCTTCATAACTTGGAGACACTTCCATTAAATTTCATAGGCAAAATTTATAGACTGAAGTTACGTCAAGGAGAAATTAAAAGTTGCCTAATTTACCATGTGCAGCTCAGCTTTGACTCAGATTCTATTCTTAAGCATTACATTATGCAAACTACTTCATAAAGCTCCATAATCCCCTTAATGCAGCCCACACTGGTTTAAAAATTAAAAATCACTATTGTTTCCATTATCCTTTTAATTGGATGATGGCATGACTAATATACAATATAAAAGTCAACTATTTAATCACACATAATCATCCTGTTTTACATTTTATTCATGCCAGGTATTTCTAAATTCAGATGTTATATTGTCAATTAACATAAAATTTGTAGCTTTCATCTTTTCAGACACATTACCTCTGAGTCAGGGAAATATTGGAGCATGACTGAAACGCATGGCAGGAATGCAGTGGAAAAAAACCTGCCTACCACAGACAGGATGTTCTAAACATTCCATTTCAGATGGTTGTGATTCCTCTGTGCATGTGAGAGACACAGGGAGAGAACACAAGGAGCATTAGCTCTAATAACAAGGCTTGTTGCATTGCCATCAGCTGCTACACCCCTGGGAAACCCAGACATTCCTTTCTGCTTCTCCACAACAGGATGAAGGAAGCAAAGAATGAGAAGAGCTTCTGCTCAGCAGCACAATAAGCCCCTGCCTTACTAAGCAATTTGATGAGCTGATTCCTATGCTAAATTGAGCTGATGCAGAAAAAAGGGCATCAGAAACTCCTCTAGCAATGCTCAGTCTTCAAGAGAAATTCTTCCTGGCTGAAGCAATTCCCCCATGTCATATTACATTGATTCTGTAAAGATATCATCTGGTATTTTACGGTATTTAAGTGACTGACTACACAAATTATTTGGTTAGAGAAAGGACTACACATGGATTGTAGCAGACAATATCAAAACAGAACAAAAATACCCAAGATTAAGGTACACAGGCAGTTCTTTCTGGATTGCCAGACAGGCTAGACAGTGTGTTCTTAGTTAATGCTCAAGTGTCTTGTCTGAGTCATTTTCTAGAGCACCTCAGCCAGAGCTGCCATTAATTTTTAAATCATTCTTAATAAATATTGATTTGCTAATCATTTTGTGGAAAGAGTTATGCCACTTTTTCTTTTCATTTTCTTCTTGTCCAGATGAATTTTCTGTTCTGGCAGAAGAAAACCCAAAAACACGAAACACAAACCAGAAAACCACTGAGGTGCTGAAAAGCTATGTTTTGACATTTTATAACCAATTTCTTCACATAGACTTCAGAATTATAGAATGGCTTTAGTTTTTGTTCTAAAGGTGAAAGGACAATATCTCAATGAAATGCCTTGATTAACTAGTCCATACCTTTTTATATTCAGTGCACAAACCATTCCAAGGTCTGAACTTTACGTTACTGCTCTGAGAAAAGAAATGTTTTTCTTTTTATTATTCATTCTCATCCCAGCCTGTATTTCCCATTTAAAGATACACTTGTGTATTTTCCTCACGGTGAAATATTCATGGATCCGAATTTATACAAAGGAATTAAACAGAATTCTCCTAAGTTTCTCTCAAACCCAGTAACTCATTTGAACGGTAGAGAGAACACCAAATCCGTACAGGACTCATTTGTTTGGGAGGTCAGTGTATGAAACAACTGAAACTCTCCAGGATTTAATAAGGACAGCTGAAGTTTAAGTACCAGAATGCAGTTTGGAGTGAGGGAAAATAGGCAATATTTCTCATAATCAAGTAAGAATAAGTTACAGGCAACTTCAACTGTCAAGCCATTACAGAAAGCAGGAGTTGTTAATGTCTATATTAATTACCAAAACAATAGAAATTGAATGTTAATAACTAGAAACTGATTGAGCTGTACAACTGCAAAGCAGTCAGACGAATCCAGTCTTTTCCTAAATTAAATAGCTGCTACCTACAAAACCACATCAGATGGGCACAATCCAAGTGTAATCTGAAACAAAACAGAAGGAAAACCAAAACACACTATTGAGAAAGTAAAACTGCTGAAAAAAAGCCAGGAGTTTGTAATATTTGTCAAACAGAGTTTCTAGAGCAGTTCATCACACAGAGAAATAAACCAAGCTTAGGTGTCACCAGAACTAAAGGAATCAACTACAAAGATAGGGCTGCCATCTGAAAACAGGAAAAAAAGCTCTGATAGTATTAGGGAGTTTTTTGGGGTTGGGTTGGTTCTTTTCTCGCAATAACTCTATAGCATAGTACCCATAGTTTGTTTTTGAAAGTCCTTGTACAGTCAGGTGAGAACTGCCTTGCAAACAAGACATTTGTCCTATCTCTAAGATACAGCAGTTAAAATCTGGCAGTAGCTCTGGCAGAAGTCGTGACACTTGTGTGGCACTTTTTATGCCCTCATTGTGCTGGAAGTTATTGGCTGGCTCCAAAAATCAGTGTGTGACATGTATGGCCTGTGTTAGGCAGGAGGTCAGACAGGATGATCAGAGTGGCTCCCTCGGTCCCTAAAGCCCCTGAGCAGATGGCAGTGGGAAGAGCTGTGGAGTGTCAGCAGCTCAGATTTCCCCCAGCATGAACATGAAGCACAGGCTACCCTTGCAGCTCCATCAGTGTGGTGGCCCACACTGGGACAGCTGCAAACAGGGCTCAGGGTAGGGGAGTAAATTCCTCCATGATCCCAGCATCATGGACCAACTTTGGAGTTTATTTCCTTTTTGATCCCAGTACTGAAGGTCTCAGTTTTACATGGACACAAGAGGTCGGGCCCTCTGGTGCAGGGCCACATCAGAGTGACTGGACAGAACTTCCCAACACACAGAGGCTACAAATAAGAGAATGTCCAACCCACTTCTGCCCTCCTCTCTGCGCAGGCTGAGGGAAGAAAAGGAACTTTTCTTGTGCTTCTGTCTGACTTATTCATTGCTCCTCAGTCTGGTGCACCCCCTGCTCCCCACATTCCCCATCACCTACAAGGGAGGGGAAATAATGGAACTTTGGGGCTTTTGCACAGATCAGCTGCTGAGCAACCCCCAGTTACGGCCTCATCAATGTCAAGGCAAAGGAGCGCCCCAAAGCATGAAAAATCCCAAACCTGCTGCTGCAGCATTGCTGTCCTGAAGGCAGGATGTGCAAACTCCAATGAATATTGTTACTGTGCCTGAGAAGGAACAAAAGCCTTCCCTGAGACTGAACCAAGTGATTGTCAGCACCACCATGGTCCAAAAAACCCATAATAATTCTCTGCTCGTATTTCCTCTCTTGCAAGTGAGCAGAGAGTGGCCCACAGCATCCTTAAGTACCTTTGTACACAGCTTCTGTTTGCTCATTTGCTTTTATAGGTATGGTGTTTTGCAGAGTGCTAATGTGTTTTGTAGATGCAATAAATCTAAATAAGTATTCATAAAGACTTTGGTTCCCCCAGAATTACTCCCTTTTCCATGCCTGCAGGAGCTCTACCAGAACTATTTCACCCTAATTAGTATCTTCTGTACAATGCTACTACATAGTGTTATTTAAGAACTACACATATCTGACTTCTCCCACTGAAAATATGAGGAATGAAATCAGCCCATGTTGAATCAGAGATACCTTAAAACCTGAGCTTGTTGAAAAGACAGCTTTTCTCACAACTTCTAGAAGTCATTACATTATTTTTTTTTTAAACTTCACAATAAGAGCACCTCCAACTGTTTTTGTGTTTGGGAGCTTTTGCTTTTGTTTCCTCAAGAAAAAACTAAAAGTATAGTTATTTTTTTTAAAAGTTTACAGTTTACTATCATATAAGCTTTCTTTTATTTTTGGTTGTTGCTTTGCGAAGTGTGTTGAAACGAATAATCAACCTGGTTTTAGTAGGGAAAAATAATGTAGAATTACACAAACAGTTACGTAGAAACAAACCAAAAGATACTTTGAGTTTGGTAAACAAGCACTGAACTCAAGTCTGCCTCTGAGTGAAAAAAATGTTTTTAATAGAAGAGAACTCAAAATCTCCCAGTTTATGTAAATATTCACAGCTCTTAAAGACATTTCTTATTATGCCCAGCTTCAGTAAATGCATTAGTCCATCTTGCATCACCCTGCCTTGATAAGCTTTCTAGATGCTCTTTCATTCATAAAACTGTCACAAATATTCCCAAGTCTGGTTTCAGCACTAAGAAAAAGAGCTCATTTCTTTATGCCTCCTTCTGAAAGTTTAATTGCACTGGCAATTTTGGGCACTATTTCCCAGAAAGCACCAGGAGCAGATGAAAGCAAGGAAGTGTGGTGGGGTGGAATGCTTCAGTTTCTACTGGAGGAAGAAGAAAGGAGAAACGGGGTTCCTGTCTCAGACTGATATTTTCAGATAGTTTTTTCTTCACCTGAAAGCACAGGACTCCTTTGATAAGACCAGGTTCTGAAATTGAGTTTTCACAGCAATAAGGGTCAATTTTTCTATTGATTTTTCAAGCCAAACTGGCCACTTCATGTGTTTGGAATGAAGTCAATGGTAGGAATAAATATTGTAAATGAAACTTCTTAGAGTTACATTTAGATACACACAGGGTAGTGAAGTGAAGTATTCCTGCCCTGAAAATGTCCTGCAAAGAGGGAAAGATACAATGCATGAACTGACTCAAACAAACATCAGCTTCTTTTCTCGTGTCTGGGGAGGAGTTAGTAAAGATCAGGTAAAGAAATGGACACAAAAACCAACCCACCAACAGAAAAGGCCAAGTGAAGCAGAAGTGAAGAAAGGACAGGGGGTATGAAGTGAAAAATACTAAGGAAATGTTCAAGCAAACTGTCAGGAGCAGGGGAGAGCCCTGCCTGGCTGCTCCTGCCAGCTGGGGGCTGGCTGGCTTTCCTCTGAGAAGCAGAATGAAAGCACTGCAAGAGCACACCCAGCCTCCTACCCAGGGAGGACATTCCCCAGGTTAGCCCTAGGGAATCATCGCACGTTTCCATGATGAAAATACCACATACGGTCTTTCTATAGTTTATAAACTATCTCTATGAGTAAGAGCCTCTGAGTAGCAGGAGCAGAATTCAAAAAAATACCTTGGCTGTCTTCCCTACTGAACTGCAACGGCCCAAGAATTCCTTCAGAGAAAAGGCACAATTCTGAAATACAAGAATAACTAAAACATATAGATATGAATTAACAAATATCCTACTCCTTCAATGGATCCTACAGCACCTGTACCCTGGGTACAACCCCCTCTTCACTGCAAGGTGATGTGTTTGCAGGCAGCTGAAGGCTCAGCCACTTGCCAATGTCATAAATTATGGTGTGGGAAAAAACGAGGGTGACAGCATCCAGCTGTAACAGCAGGCACACAAAAGGTAGGTAAACAGTTTAATTACCTAAACACTGTCAGCTCCACAGAGAAACTGATGAAAGATTAAATTTCTCTTTTAATCCTCTTGCTTTTCCCCCATGTGAACATTCACCTCCCAGAAGTACAACAGACACAAACACAGCCTGACCATCCCTCCTCAGCTCCACTTCCCTTCAAACCAACTTGACACCAGCCGTAGTCTTTCTCACTGTCTTCTGGGTGAACAAATGTGTTCGAGGTAAATCAGATTTCCTTTCTGTGGTATTCAGTGGAGTCAAGGGGAAATCATTCTCTGTGGAAGCTCCTTGTAAATAGGAGTTTAAGGCTTAAATAATCACTGATCCTCCAAAAGCACCAAAGTGCCACATGACCTATGGCAGCCACAGGTTTGGCTTTGGTTCTGTTGGTATTTAATCGGCTTCTGGCAACTTCAGCTGAAACACAGTTACTTCTCGTGCCCTTGTCCCTCCAAAGCCACTGTCACCTCGCAGGTCTGTGCCTTGTACACCCCGTCATTCCCCTTCCCCTGGCTCCCACCAAACAGCAAGGGTTGGGCACTGGGAGGAGGCAGAGCCAATTGTTCAGAGCAAACAAGGCTTGTGGCAGAGTCCCTGACAAGCTGCAGAAGCAGATTTTACTATGCAAATGGCAATTGCAGCAATCTTGACAGAGAAGCTGTTGACAAGCTTTAGGCAAGGTAAAAACAGACAGAAGAAAGCAATTAATTTATTATTTTCCTCAGTAAAGAACAGTGTATTGGTAATGGCCCATTGTAAGCATGAATAATACTGAAGCTGCAAGCAACATGGTATAATTTTAACATTCTACAGCCTTTTTTAATCAATCTTATTGATGTTCATCACATCCATAAAGCTGAAAAGAATGGGTTTACTAAACTTAAGGAAAATATAAGATCTCATTTTGCGCCTTTCAGTTTCTTCATTATGTTGCCATAATGTCATCAGTGTAATATATTTCACCCTTTTGCCTCTGTTTTAGCATTCATTTTTTGATTCTGCTATGATCATGTCTGGTTCTTTGAAGCAATGAGATGAATTATGAATATTGCTTTAACTCCACTACCACATCCAGGAGAGGAGCACGATGTGCTGAGAGGAAAAAGTATTACCTGCTTTAGGACTGGCAAGTCAACACTAAAAAGCAGAACATCTCACCACCCTACATACTGTGGGACATTCACAGTGAGAGCTACAGTTGGAATCAGTCAAAAAAAACCAACCACGTGGTTTTGCAGGAAGACTTTAGCAGAAGACTTGCCAGTTTAGGAGCAAAATCACAAAAAAACAAACCACTGAATTGTCAAGGTTGGAAGAGACCTTCAAGATCATCCAGTCCAACCGTCGACCACAGGTGACACTGCACAGTATGAAACAAGATGCAGAGAACTGTGTTATCTCTAGAGCAGAGGGGGCAAAGAATGTCACATCTTCAGACCCCAAACACTGGGGCAGAGTTCTTGAACAGCCCTGTGGGCAGTGCTGTAACAGTGTCAAGAGCCCTCTGACTCCCACTGGACAAAGACTGCAAGACAAAGTTCCCTTAAGGCAGTTCTCCCGCAGAAGATGGGCAGAGTTCTAGGCTAAGGCAGATCAGCAAGATCTACCAGGAAAGGGCAAGATCAACACTGCATATCCTTCAGGGTGCTCTGTAGTGGATGGTTCTAACTGGATTATCCAAGGTGGAACAGCTCCACTGGAGGCACTCAGATATTTTGGTTATGAGTGACTCATTCAAAAGAGCAAAGTCCAAATCAGGCAGAAAAGGCATTTAAACTGGAACCCCACTGATACTTCTGCCAAAGTGTCTTTCAGAGTCAGGTGGGAAAACAAGAGACTTATTATTGTGCTCATCCCATGCCCTCAGAGCTTTCCAAATGCCACCCTCCTCTCACAAAGCCAAGAGAGATCACTGCACAGGAGCTGAGATTTAATTAAGGAAATAAACAAAGTTTGAGAACTGAAACACATTGGACTTCGTCAAAGCTTTCTGCCTGAATGGAATATCAGAATCATTTTAGACTTTCCATGCAACAGACACAAGAAAAAAGGGAAAGAAACAAAACAAAATGAAGATGCACACAGAGGGAATTGTTGATCTGATGGATTTTACTTTACTCAAAAAGTTTGTTTTACCTACAAAGTTTTCAAAGTCATCACTGAGCATCTTAAATGAAATTATTCCGAAGTTGTTTGTAACCACATGCTTGCCCTCAATCTGCCTCATCTTAGTTTGTAATTCCTTGGGGAGAATGACACTTTTTTTTAAAAAAAAAAACAAAAAAGCAAAAAACAATGTATTGGAATTTTGCCACTTTCTTATTAAAAATGTGCATCTACGCCCAACTAGTTGTGTGCAGACAACAAAAATCTGTGAATACATAATTTGAAGCATAACAGCATGCAAATATATTCAACAATTCATCTTGCTTAAGAAGCCTAAGGAAAAAGGCACACTAAACAAAGAGCGTGTGAAGCATTCCAAGTGCATCCTGCTATTTTTGCAGAGATCACTTTAAAAAAAAAAAAGGGGGGGGGAAGAATGGGAATTAAATTACCCATTTCATAATGACTCTGTAAAATGGTGACCCAAAGGGAAGGAGACCCACAGGTGGATGTTCACCATCAGCCTGCTTACAGCCACCCACATTAATGCATACAGCCCCACCATGAAAGGCAGGGAGGAACGTGATGAACACCTCTGGGAAGAAATAGGCAGGAACAGTTTATCCCACCAAAAAAGGCTCACACATAACTACAGCCTAACAAAGTGCAGATTAAATATTAAAGCCCCAGATGCACATTTCAATAATTTAAGCCATCCAGATCTTCAAGTTAATTTACTTCTCTATCAGTTGAAATTACTATGATTCACTGGTAAATTTTTATCATCACTTAATAAGTTTTAAGGAAACATCATGAAGTTCTTTAGTTTTATTTTGTTTGCTAAATCAGATATTTAGCCAACTTTTCAATTGATAATATAGTGAAATGTGGAATTCTAAGGTTTCCAGGCAAGGCAATCAACAGACTTATGGATTAGCCTGCTCTGTACCACAATCACACAGGCACAGCCCAGTGTCTTTAGTGTAGCACATTCTTACCCAGACAACAAACCACACACATACACTTCCAAATCACTAGGTGTCAGGAACCACTGCCTATCAAAGCTCAATTAGAAATCCAAGCTTTGGGTCCAGTCTTAATACAATTTGAACTATGAATGAATCCAATTGTTGCATAACATTCATATACCTGTTACACTTTCAGAAATAACCAGGTAAGTCCTCAGAGACTCAGCTGGCACCACATCCACATTCTCATAACTGGGAAAGAAACCCAGAAGTGACCAAAGTCAGGGAACTTTTATCACTTTCTACTGTGACTTATCACATGATGATGAAATGTTCCCAAAACTTCACAGGAACTGTTCTTATTTAATCAAAATGCACTACAGTCCCCACGACTTAAGCATTCAGCGTACCTTTGCTGGAAATCTTTCTCATTTAAGGCAGATGTTTGTAAGAAGGTTTTTCATTTGGATAAAGGTCACTGACTACAGTTGGACAGGTCACTCTGTGCCACATGGTAAATTTTTTCTTTGACTGCACACAAGATTTAATATCCTGTGAATCAAAGCCTAACGTGCTTTTTGTTTGCTTACAAAGAGCTTTATCACAAGCACACACCAGGAGCTACTGACAGAGCCGAGGGGAACTGCAGTGAGACAGACAAACCCCTCTGTCCCAGGAGCTCCCAGCAGCACCTACTGAGTGCTCACAGCACAGGGCAGGAAAGGGCTGCTTTTGGCCACAACAGCAGGATGGCACCTTTCTGTGCCTCATAACATCACTTCTGCTTTTAGCCCCTGGGGCTCATCCCATTTCCTCATCTCAGTAACCAGAAGCTCTCAACTGCCAAGGTATGTGTTTAGACCAACATCTCCCCTTCCTTCACCATTCCACTGCTCTAACCAGAGAGCAATTCACATTTCACTGGGACTGGGATAGCTGGGTCTGGAGGTGATGCAGGTGAGATCACCAGATTCTTCTTGGTTGCTTCATGACCTTACTACATGAGTTTAGTTTGCCCTGAGAGCTATGAAAGCATACTACGTTAATCCATAAAATGTAAACAGATTCCATGTGTGCCTGGACATTTTCCAGCCTGAATTTACAGTTAAAGATGTATTTAATACTCCACAGGAAACTCTCTACTCTGGCTTTTACTGTTGGGATTGCAGTGGAAGAGCAGCTGTGAACAAAGGAGAGTCTGTGCTGCTCTTCTGCAATATCTCAACACCATCAGCTATTTTCATGACTATCTTACTTTTGCTTATCTTTATTGAATAGTTACATGGAGGGTAAGACATTTCTCTCCCATATCTTCTGTCAGATCAGTCTGAAATTTATTAATCCAAAATGGCATCAAATGAATGAATAAAACCCATGGCAGTGACGTTTGTGGTATCAGAGAAAGCACAAAACATCAGAACTCAATGTAGTAATAGTGGCTGATTAAATGCTTAACCTCTTGATTATTTTTGCAGTCGATACAAAAGGAACACAAGAACCTTGCTGGCAAAGGCAGAAGACAGAACCCATCCCCAGGTATTCCAGATCATCTACAGACATTTCAGTTGCCATGATCCTTTACTACCATGTTTATCCTGCCTCAATCTTCCCCCCACCACACACAAATCCCTCTGCTGTAAGCACACCTCAGGAACATTCCAGGGAAAAGACACCAGTAGAAGAGGCCAAGTCTGTCCATACTGAAAATCCACAACCATAGATACATGTTTTGAGGTATCATCAAGCCCTTTAATGCATTAACACTTAGGTTAGATACTCGAAAGAACAAAAATATGACCACAAGAGAAGCTTTCTAAAAAAAGGCCAGACAAATGCAGCAGGTCCTGCTTGTCAGCAGCTGCAAATGCCACTTGTGTCGCTGCTTCTCCCACTACACCTCACTTTGGAGCCCAAAGCTGTGAACACCAAGTGCCTGCTGTGAAGCTGAAGGCACAGAGGTGTTCAGGAGCAGAAAGCTGAAAGACCCATCCTTTGAGTCCTGCTGAGTGCAGCAGAGCAGAAACCCAGGGCAGCACACAAACCAGGAGATGGGTCAGAGCAGCAGGGCACAGAGACTGGGGGGCTAATTGGCTGAGAGTCATCTCATCACACAAGACACCCAGAGAGCACAAGGGAGTCTCAGCTTAGAACAGTTCTGCAAAAGATAGTCATGATAATCTTACTATTCAATTAGCAGTGTTCTTCAATGACCTTGTGTTCAATTTCAAGGTCTTACACTCACAAAGTGTTCGCAAAGCCTCAGTTACACTCACCCTTCAGACATTTCATCTCAGACATTTTACAAGCACTCACTGATCTCAATTCCACTTGAGTTATTCTTTACAGCACTACACACTTAAAAGATATCCAAGTATTAAATCTAGTACAACAAACACTGGTATTTAATTCTGTTATATAAAATATTTTCATCGCCATTCCAAAGATAATGCAGATAGCAATTATGATAATAGAGCAGATTATAGACTACAACACTCATAATTTACCTGCTACAGTTTTACCAAGGCAAGCATTCTATAAGTCCCCATACTGCATGGCTGTTTGCAAATTCACTGCTCAGCCTGCTCTGACTGATGTTAAATGCATTCATACATATTCAAATGAAAGCTGAGAAAAGGAAGTGTATGACCACGAGTGCCTATTAGAATGTGTCTCCCAGCAAATATATTAGCAGAGAGCTCTGGGTTATTAGTATTTCCAGGGCAGAGCTGGGAAGAGGAGCATTGTCAGCCTTGCTGTGCTGGACAGGTGCCAAGGCCGGTAATTGCTTTCTGCATACTGGAATCATCCCTGCATTTAGAGTCAAGACCTCCAGTTCCCAAACACTGGAAGCTGAAGAAGACATTGCACCAGCTTTGCTGGAGGGACCATCATGTGTTAAATGACTTACAATATTACAAGAGAAAGCAGTGTCACAAGCCACTGTAGTGTGCATTGCAGAGATCAGAAGGCTCTAAGTGTAACTTAAGGGGGGGCAGTCTAAAAAGAAAACAATTATAAAGCAAAAAGGCACCTTCAGTTCTCAAAGAGCTGTCCTTACAATTTGTACTATTAAACCAGATGTAAAACCACAGAGAAAGGGGATTTCAAAAAACAAACCCATATTATCCTTAGTGACTTAGTGGACACTTATCACATTGGTCTTGTTGATTCACATCCTTGATTCGCTCAGCTCAGCATGGAGGAGAAAAACTAAAGAACAAGGCAAAAAGAAAGATTTGACACTTCTCTTTCAAGATCTCTTGTTAATCTCAAGAGTTAGTGGAGTTTTTTTGTCTCTGTTTTAAAGAAACTAAGAACAAAGAAAATGTCCTTATTCCACATCGTTGTGTAGGCACCAGATTCTGTCAAAGTGATGCGCCTCTAGGATTTGCTACACTAGTTGACACTTCAACAGGTTTTAAAATAAATTTTAAATAAGCTGGAAAAGGAAGAAAGATTGCAGGGAATGATCTTCAGTTAGATGAATGGGAGCAGCAACACTGAAGACTGCAGAACTAACTTTCACTTGAGCTAAAGATCCTATATATTATTTTTTTAAGGCAAGAAAAATTCACTGCTCAAAGGAAAAACTTTGTAAGAGTATTTATAGCAGCCAATCTGAGCTCCCACTCGTCAATGAAAGTGGTTCAGTGCATCTTTTCCAGGCTAATCCTACAAGTGAGCACAGCTCTTCTAGAAAGGAAATGCAACATCATAACTTAATATACCTAATGCAATTATGAAGCCTCTCTTGCACCTACATGTATTTAAAAATAATCTTTTTCCTCCCTGATATTTGTTAGATATATTCCTTCTTTTTAGTGTCTCTTTTTAAAGGTTTTGGAATTTCTAAGTTCACTCATGTCGACCCACTGGGTTCCAACATCAAACATCTCCTGCAGGTCCACAGCATCAGTCCAGAGAAAACCATGCTGAGCTCTCTGCTTCTCTTAGTCAGCCTCAGAAGGAGCAAATTAAGACACTGAGGGAACTCAGTTCCCTTGTCTGTGAAAGGAAGGGATTGACAGAGAAGGTTAACGTTTTCTGTTAGATTTTTCCTTCACAAGGATCCTCTCCTCCTCTTTCCCATGGAATCCCAGCTAAGGAAAGAACTGCAAATATAAACCCATGAATTTGGGAAAGAAAAAAAAAGTACCAAACAATTTCTTTGGGAATCAGCATAAGAAATTATGCTCATCTTTCAATATTGCTACTTTCAAAAAGAATTAAACCAAGCATCCAAATATCTGCAGCCAGTTGAAGAAATCAAGCAGTAGCTGGTTTGGGGAGCTCTACTACAGAGAGTTTTAATTTAAATTGTAAATTTCTAAGGAAAATTAAACTCTGCTTTCTAGGTACACTTTGTGCCTACCCGAAGCTACACCTCAGAAACAACAGAAGGAATCCACCTAATATTTGGCAGTATATAAGATGATTCAGTATGTGTATTGACAAAAACTATGCTAGATACACGTCCCTTCCATTACAGAGAGAATTATTGATTCTCCCCTGGTTTGTTTCATTTTCTTCCAACTTTATCCTAAAAAAGTGAGCTATTATCCAAGCAAGACAGCTGCTGCTCAGAGCAGCGACCAGAAAAAAGCCTCTAATGTGGTACTAAGTATTCAGGATGGTAACAATCACTGCGCTCCCAGCACATCTGCAGAGGGAAAAAATCAGGTGTTCATGATGTGGGGGAAAGGCACAGACTCACCTCCTGCCAACGCGGCAGAGAGGGGCCCAGAGTCATCAAGGAGGATGAAAAGTAGCACTACAACTATTCTTAAGCTTTTATACCTTCATGAGGTTGTAAAACACAGCAGCCTTTTCACATACGGGTGTGTACACATGCACACAAACATCAAACCTCACTTACTCTTCTGCACCAGCTTTGCAACCCTCTCTGTCCCCTCCTCGAGATCTTTTTGACTTTTATTTTCCCACTCCAAGTAGAACAAGCAGAGAGCATCACTGTGAATTCCACACTGGGCAAACCTCCCCAAGAACCACAGAATCAGCCCTATGATGAGCTGCAGCTGGATACAAAGGACACACTCATTTCTCTGATGTGCTCCACCTGAGTTCAGAGCGCTCTCTTTGAATCACACACTCCCAGATCAGATTTCTGTTTTTAAAATGTAAAAATACTCATTCACAGAGAAATCCATATTTATGGAGACAGTGCAAACACTAAGGCAGATTTCTTCTAAAATAGCACTGTCTCCTGAATAGGAGTTTTAGAAATATATGTTAAAATAAAGCATTAAGAGGACCCTGCATTGGATAGCACTGCTTCTCCTCTCCCCTACTGAAAACATCCTGCTTACCAGCTTGAGTTCCTCAACCGTTCATTCACTTATTCTCCACCCACTGAGCAATTCAAAAGCAGAGCAGTAGAAATCCATGCCAGGCCACCAAAGGACAGAAACTTTAAAAGAAATACCATGTATGCAGCATAGAAAGTTTAAAGAGGTAAATACAGACCCAGCATCTCTCGGTTCCAGTCTCTGCTCTCCCCGCCGTGTCTGTGGCACTCAGTACCCACCTGCACCCAATAAAGCCTTAAGTAGGTCTCCAGTGTCCCGTCCCCAGGTGTTCTCTGTTGGGAAATCTGGCACATGAGATTAACTCTGTAACTGCCAAGCTCCTCAAAATGCCTGTGGCACCCACTGCTCACCATTCATAGCACTGAGGGAATCTACGTCACCTGAGGAGCCACTCAAGGTGTTCTCCTTCAGTAGGAAATCAATTCAGAAATGAAAGGAGACTAATAGTCATTATATAACAATAGTCATAATAATGCAAAAAGCAATGAGGGCAACATTTTAATATCTCATTTCAAAACTTCATATTGCACAATATTTCAAAACTCTGACGTGACAGTGAGAGGTATGCTGTAAAATGGCTTCACAGTATCCCTTGAAGATTTGCTCTGTACCCTTAAGCATTGCAAATAGCAAACTTGCTGCTTAGACAGCAAGAGAAAATTGGTCTCCTAAGGACTTAGGTGGGCATTCCCTTGGGACTGATGAAGCTATCCAAGCCCTTTAGGTGCCTGACTCCACTGGGAGCAGACTCTCAGACTATTCATACAGGTTGCAAAAGGTGCTCTCTGCATCTTTTCATGTTTTTTAAACACCTCTCTGAATTTAGCCTTGGGTACAGTACAGGGGAAAACAAATCAGCAAAGCCAATTAAAATGAGGCTTCCAAGAGGTATTTTAGTTTTCTTTCTCTTCACATAAGCGTGGGAGACATAATGCTTTGCCTTCCTCAAACAAATGTATTCTAGAAGGGCAAAGCATTGTATCGCACCCTCTTAGTGGATTGGATCTCAGAACACTCTCCAACAATAATTAATGAACATCGCCTCACTGCTCTTCTTTAATCTAGATAAGCATCAGCAATATTTTACACAGCAGGGAATAGGGGAACACAGGTGTTAAGTGGCTTGCCCAAGGTCACACAGCAAGGAATGAAATCAGTTCTGCATTGCAAGACACCCATCTACAGCTTCTAAAAATGCTGCTGAAGTAATGCTGTTCTTCTTAAATTGCAAAGCCTTGGCAGTGCTTATGGGCAGTCTGGGAATGTCTTTAAAGTCGTTCTGGAGAGAAGACCCTCCATTTTTATGTCGTGCTGCCCTGACCTGGGCTGCAGAGCTGGGGAGAAGGGCAAGGGTGTCCAGCAGTGCTGAACCATCCCTTTCTTGCACCTAAGTGAGCATTCCCCTGGCCCAGGAGCTGTGCGTGGGAAGCAGGGTAGGCCAGAGAAATGGGAGTGTGCTGAGATGTGATATATCACAGCACCCAGTTATCTTTCAAAAAATAGGAATTCTGGACTGTATTTATTTTCTATCACACCATCCTGCTAGTAAGACTCCTTTCTTAAATGTGATCTTAATGGCCACAGAGCAGTGAAGGGTCACTGCAAGTGATGAGGAAATGGCAGATTTGAGGGCTGCTTGTGTCTGTTTCTTGGAAATGGGAGAACAACCTAAACCAAAGGGGAAAAAAACCCCAAACCACTTGTCTGATATATTTCCTCTCTCCTAGACAGCTTCATGATCTATATTGTTCATATAATGACATAGCTTGTTCCATTCTTCAACTGCTTGTCACCTGAACTTGGCAGCCCTCAGAAGGCCAAAACCAGAGAGAAGGCAGCCAGTAATTACCTGAAGCAAACCCACCATCTTACGAGTAGGTGAGAGGTAGAACACACGAATTACCAAACACCTACCTATCTGTTTAAAGAAAACAGCTACAGGTTAATGACAATATGCTGCTGGGTTTATGTCACACCAAAAGTTACCAGAACCATCAGTTTTAATCAATGTTTTTCAAGCATGGATAAGGAATGTGTGTATTCCTTATGATCTCCCAGTGACATTCTTTGTTAGCTGCACTGTCCCCTGCTACCCCAACAGTGCTCCATCAGTGGTGGGTGTTCAGTGCAAATGGCATGAAAGCATTTTGTCATACAAAGGTAAAGCAGGGGGATTTTGTTTTATCTGCTTCCCAGCTACCAGGTAGTTGCTGATACACAGATTTATCCTCCTGTAGCAGTTCCATAATATCTTTCCATAGTTCATTAAAAAATAACAAGACTAATTAAGCATCACTTTGAAAATTCATCATCTGCTAGGGGGAGAAGTGTTTCCAAATATCATGGAATTATTCAGTTTTCCATATTAGAATACTGACAGTGTCTGACAGAGGGATGAGTTTTCAGCTCATTTGACTGGTATAGCTGTAACCAGACTGTAGCTTCTGGCATTATTTACCATTGTTTACCACAAGCTAAAACTTTATTCACATGAATAGTTCTTCATAAATACAAGTAGAGATGCCAAAAAATTAGATTTAAGGCCCTATTGTCTGGAACTGAGCTCTTTATGAATAAGGATTACTCGCAAGAGCAGAAGGTGCCCAAGGAGATCACTAAATCAAAACACAGACTCAAAACCAAAAAGGAATATATTATAATGAGAGCAGGAGAAAAGTAAACAGGGCAGACATTTGGAGCTGGAGAAGAGCAGTAACAGAGAGTAAACTGCACCTCCCTCATTCTCAGTGGTCTAGAAAGAATCGGCTTTCCTGGTTGCCGGGAAGAAAGTGAGATTACTGCTGTGTTAGGACAATGCCATGGTCCCATGCCCTGTCCTCTGCAGAATTGCTCCAGCCTTGAGCCATCTCCTCACATGCACACTGGAAGCAGGTGAAGGGTGGCTGCAAACAGCTACTTCCAGCAGCTTCCTGATGGCAGAGATTTTCTCTTAATCAGGAGAATTCCCCAGTACACTTCCGAGATCACTGTAAATGACTTTGTGCTCTGTGATTGCCACTTGCATCACAGAAATTTGCCTAGTAAATGTAACAATTTGGTGCTGCATTATGAAAAGATGTGAATCATCAAAATGAAATGCTGAAAAGCCTTACAGGTAGAGAAGACAATAAAAATTCAGCTTGTCAAATCCAGCAGGTCCACAAATGCTACATTAGTCTATGTCACTTGGCAAAATTCACAGAAAATAAATTGCAAATGTTGAAAATGAGATCTCTTTGACAAGTGGTGAGGGGATTAGAATAAGAAAAATGAGGTTAGGGGAGCTGCATTTCAATCCTTCATAGTTTTGCTGAAGGTAAAGGTCTACAAACTGACCTTGTGGTTGGATTACTGGGACAGGTACTGGATCTGAGATAAAATGATCGCAAAATGGTTTTTACCCATTTTCACTCCTTACCAAGACCCCTTGAATCTGAGCATCCACTAGTTAAGAAACTGCAGGGAAATAAAGTGTGGGAGAGGACTATGGAGGGCAAGTGGGATGCTGCTGGCCTGTCATCCTGGCTGACAATGTGTCATATCCATTCTCCAGCACCACATCTGAATGGCAAAGGAGTCACAGGGAGAATGGTCTTCCCACAGCCAAGCTGGGAAACTGGACAGCATCCCAACTCTGCTCTGTTTGTGTGTCTGGGTTTTCCCCTGTTGAAAATCTGGAGTAGAAAGCACGTAAGAGAGTGGGGAAGCATCCTGGACCTCCAAGTTAGGAGTCATTCCCAGATCCTTCAGTTTGGGTGCAGGTAATGATAGTGCATCACAGGTCACATGCATTAAAAAATGCACGTCTTACCTAAGGCGGATAAAATATTTAATATGACTGTACTACAAACCCTAATTACGTGTGGAGAGTTTAAAGTGAACGGTCCAGATTGTGTAGTGACAATTAACCAGCTGTGATGGGGAACAAAGGGAAAATAGCCTGTACTAAGGAAGTAACAGCAAAGGCATTTACATAATTTGCATACATTCTGATCATTTGTAAATCAGGATTGGGAAATACCAAAGCTATTAGGTCCACATAGGGTCACCAGGCACTGGTGTTTATATCCAACACTTGATTTGGAGCAATATGCACAGGTGTAGGTGGGAATGAAAGTCATGCAGAACTTAAAGAACCACAGAGATGCCATAAAAAGAAAGGAAAGCAGCCTTATGTTTACAAGATTAAAAGTTCCCCTTCAAACTGTAACCACTCAGACACAACAGTTTGTGATGGTTACATCTGAAAGGATTGTATATTGATACTGAGCATTTCCTGAGAAGATTTTTAAAAGAATGAGCTCAGAGCCTCTTGATTACTTCCCATTGGGATAATTCAAGGAACCACAGTCAGTAAGGGCATACCAACCTTTGTCTGAAAGAGTAATCAGAGTGGAACCATTTACCCACTCTGTATAAAGAATATTTCATACTTTTCAGCGATTGTCCAACATTTGATTTAAGCCAGGATTTTTTCCCCTCAATTTGATTGCAAAATACAATTGCCAAGATCAAGAAAGACATTTTATTCTTTCTTACTCCTATGGAAAATTTCCGCCTTTATACCACCTTCAAATACAGTATCATATTCCTTTTATCAATTCATAATTCAAATAAGGCACCCTTTCTTCTCTATGGGCTTACACTGCCACAATGCACATTAGTTAGAGATGTCAATGTATGCTTTATTACAAAAGTCAAGCTAGGCTTTATCCATAATTTTCTAAATCTCATTAAAGGTTCTTTCATATTGCAGATAGGATAAAGTAGCACTTTAAACTTTATAAATCTCTTTCTGCTGTACAGGGAATCTCTTGCCATGGAGGTTCTGGCACATGACAAAGGAGTGCCCTGGGGTGAGCCTGCTCCAATGCAGATAAGGTGCCCTGCAATGAATCACTGTCCTCTGCAAGAGACTGCCTTGTTAATAAAAGGTCAGAGATCACAGCACCACTATTTCTCCAGCAGAAAGAGAAACAGGGACTGATTTTCTTTATCACTCCCTTCTTTTTCTTCTCCCCTCACTGAAGTGCTCTCAAGTAGCTGTTCTTGTTCCCACTGTCTGTGCTTTGCACAGGGGCCTTTGGAGGCAGCACTTGTGTGATGCATTTCTAACCAGGCAGGGCTGCTGTAGAATGGGACTGTACAGAGCCCTGATGGGATTCAGCTCCACTTTTGTTGTTAAGAACATACATTCCTCAGTAACACAAAGCCTCCCATTTTAAAATTAGGCTAATACCAAAAGATGTGCCTTGGAGGATGCTTCTAATCAGGGATTATCCTCTAGGCCTGTCAATTATGGCACGTTTATTGCTCTTCACTAATTCAACTGCATTTTCTGAATGAAAACATAATAATGAATGTTTCTCTATATAACTTACCAATTTATATATGGCACTCAAGATTATGTTTCCATTTAAAATTTATTTAGCTTCAGGCTCCTTCAGTAAAGAACTTAAGATCATGACCAAGTACTTTGCAGCACCAGCATTTTGGCAGGTGCATCTTGGCTCCACAGTAATTTCCCAAGCTAAAATTCCATAATCACTAATCAGAACTAGTTAATTCTTCTCAAGAAGTAAGTTTGTATTTGGCCAGAGGTCTGGGGATACCCCAAACACTCAGATATGTTTTATCATGATAATTTACCTAGTGAAATTTGAAGTTAAAAATTCCAGGGCAGCCATTCACATATTTAGACTGAAAAGACAGCAAAGCTATAAGAGCTCTAGCTATCCAAGAAATATTTCCCAACAACATAGTATATAATTGGTATAATCCTGTTTAAAATTATCAAATGCACTCTAGGGAGCCTGGTCCCAGAGTAAAGCAATCCAAAACAAATAGACAATCAGGTCCCAGAGACAATCCTTATTATTGCATTTTACAGCAATTCTTTTTCAAAGGGATCCAAAAGCAGCAGGGCTGCAGAAGTCAACAGGATAAACGGGAAACCTTCCCTGAGAAACCTCCTTGACTGACAGATGGGAGGGAAGGGGAGACACAGCAGAGCTGGGATTCCAAATGGAGCAGCTGGTCACTGCTTAGTGGATTTTATCAAGAGTGGAGGATTAGATTTCATTAACCTATACAGACACAGCAGGTACAATTCACCTGAGCAGAGCAGTACATTTTATACTGTAGCAGACTTACAAGAGTGTCAAAGTGTTGTGTGGGTCTTGTCCTGATATGAAATTCAGGGAAGAAAGAGAAATAATAAACAAGAAGCTTGAAAGGCAGTTTCTCTCACCTGCTTTTCAATTTCCTTGTTAGAAACTTATATTACATCCCCAGCTCATCTGACCTCATCCTTCCCCTAGAGAAATCATTCGACTTTAAAAGCATCCTCTAGGCTGGCCAGCTATTTATTATGTAAGTAGGGAACATACTCCACACAGTGTCTGATGCTTCTGATAGCTCGGAATTGCTGCCACAGAACATCAGCCTGTCAGTCTAGAAAGGAGCTGCAGAGAGAATCTCTCAATAAAACACCCTTTGGTCTCAGAACACTGTTGGATGAGTCATTTGGAGTGGTAGCCAGAGACCCTTTGCAAGACAAGAAGGGTTAACACCTTTGGGGGACTGTGTTTCTTGTTTCTTTGCTCACCTTCCTCCAGTATCTTGGACATTCCCTTGAACTGATCTATGCCATGTAAGACAACACAGTCTGAGTCTCTCTTGCAGTCAGAGCTGAGCAAAGGTGGTGCAAAATTTTAACAGCACAGCAGCATTTCCAGCACCCTCAGGTAAGTGACCACACCTGAATGTGGGGGAGAGGAGTGAAGCCCAGTTAAATTCTCCTACGCACAAAATGTTGCCTCTGAAATGCAACTATTTTCCATGGAGGGAGATATCCCTGCCACTTTTCTTCCTTCAAATTTTAGGATGTGTTCAAAATTCAGGGGAACATGCAATCTACACCACACTGAACTCAATTCTCATTTATACAATGCTCCATTTATACCAGTCTGTCAGCTTAAAGGACCTCTGCAGCAGGAGTAATTACAGTTATGCACACTTCATGGTCCCATTATTCTGACAAAGTGGCGTAAGGAAGCTCCGATGCAGAAGGAAATCAGGTCTACTTATTTTTTAATACAGTGACTTTAATATGGTTGTGTTTTATCTTCAATTCTGTCTATATATCTCCGTCCTCTCCTGTGCTTTTGTGTGGTATTTCTATTGCTTGATACTATACTCAGTCTTCTTGGAGTATTGCATCTTTAATAAAATATGAGAAGGTTAGGGATGAAGAGTAAGCTCTTAATTCAAGTCACATACTGAGTGACAGGGGAATGAGCGCCTATGTGTTTTGAACTTGGGCCATTTTCATTCTTTCAGATGTACTTGTGGTTCTGCTCTGACTTCAGGTCTGTTCTCAGTCCTTTATTTATCAACAGCAACTCCATACACACTGCATGGTACAGATTTCTTAACTCAGCTCCTGT
Organism: Margarornis squamiger; assembly: GCA_035222235.1. Lineage (NCBI taxonomy): Eukaryota > Metazoa > Chordata > Aves > Passeriformes > Furnariidae > Margarornis > Margarornis squamiger. The sequence continues at coordinate 5,386,607 of JAWWTY010000038.1, forward strand.
GACATCCCAAAGTTTTGAACTGATTCTTCTTTCTGGCAATATCCCTTGTTATTACCCTCCCCAGTCTGGGTAACAAGTAAACTAAAGAAAGAAGTTAGTTTCGCTCTTTAAATAATTTTTCTTCCAGAAACAAGTTACAGTAATCATCCTTGTACTTGATGGGAATTTTCTTGGACTTTTTTTAGCATTCATTCCACCCTATTGCATGTAGGAATGTTCCTTAAAACTGTAAGACAAAATATGGGTGTGCTGGGAAAGGCTGTAGCTAATCATTCCAAGGGACTGAGGTATCCAGAGACAGGTTCCAGGCAGCCATCTCAGCAGGGCTCTGTGTCCTTGGGGGTTGAGGTGACATGGCAGGGTTCTAGGGAAACATGACAGATCCATCAGTTCTTGGAAAGCCATTGGGAAATATCCAAACAGCTCTTCAAAAATTCCTAGAAAGATTCTAGAACAGTGGAATCCTAGAAAAAAAAAGTCTGCAGCTAGGAATTATTAGAAGGTTCTGGGGAAATTCTAGAAAGGTTTTTGACTGGGAAAATCCTAGAAAACATGGCGTCTTCCCAAAAGGCTTCTACAATAAGGGATTCCTGAAAAAAAAAAAAAATAAAAGAGACACAAAGATAAAAGGGGACAGAAGGGTAAATAAAGAATTAAGAATAGGTACTTAATAAACATTCTTCATTGTTGCAGGAGAAAGGCATTAGTTGCAATCATTTGCATGGTGCCTTTCCAGCACCACCCACAGAATCCCATTTCCCACCCTGCAGTATCTAACGCTGCTTCCCAGTCTTTGGTGGAAACCACAACCCCCTCTGATGAGATCTGACTAAAGTGTGGAGGGGGCTGTAACCACCACAGCTTTCATTTGCATCAACTCTGTGTCATGTCTAGTTCTTGAGGAGTATCTTGATGAATAACATCAAGAGAGTGATCCAAAAACTACTGAACTTCATGATTTATAAAATATTATAGCAGTTCTGGTGGTGCTGTGGCCAGAGAGAGACCTTTTATAAAGAAGAACTGTGCTGACAAAAGAAACCTGACTGTAGTGAATTCAAAGGTGGGGAAGGGCCCTACTTGACAAATCTGAGTTGGCAGCGTAAACTATTTTAAAAATAAAAACATGTGAGGCAAAAGCATCTCAGAGAAAGGCTCAGGAGGGAGGAGAGGGAAGAGGAGCAGGTGTTTGGCTTAGCCTTCGGTCATGGCAGTCTGTGTCTCCATGCTGATGTTAAAATCTCAGGAGGCTCAGTGCTCCTGAGTCAGCCCCTCTGCAGGACATGCCCCAAAGACTGAAGTGATGGCAAGGAGAATTCTCCTGACACACAACAGAGGTCAGTTTGAGGGTAAGCACCTCCAACTGGAAATAAACTTCCCCTCGCTGGGGGCGAACACCAGTCTCCACCACACACCCTCCTGGAGGTGAAGCAGCTCATATGAACACAGCCTATCTCTATTTTCAGAGGAAAAATCCACAGGTAAGAGGCAAGGCTGCCAGAAGACAGAACATACACCAAGTGTTTGTCAGGGAAATAAAGGTCAAAGCAACAGGATTTCCAGTTCCTGCAGGAGAAGTCATATTTCTTACAGAGTCAAATGATGTGGGGTTCCTCTGTGCTAGGCTTTGGACATCAGAGCCTATCACCCCCAGAGCCTTTGCTGCAGGCAGAAGAAATACAGCAGAGGTGAAAGAACTGCCTAAGCCAAGCAGAGCAAAAATGCCCTGGTAGAAAAAGACCAGTTGGCTTTTTAAAGCTGGGTTATTCGCTAAAAACAAACAAACAAACAAACAAAACAAAAACAAAAACAAACAAACAAAACAAACAAAACCAAAAACAAACAAAAACTAATAACAAAACCCACAAACAAACAAAACAAAAACAAACCAAAACAAAAATCAAAACGAACAAAAAAGCAAAACAAAAATCAGGGTTCCTCTCCTTCTGATTTTCCATTGCTTCCTGAAGAAGAATAAATCCTGCACTAGAAGCCCATTAGTAGCAACTCTGATTTACATGTCTGCAGGAAACAGGACTGAGATTCAAGAATGAAGGGCATGAATTCTACAAGACATATTCATGGAAATATATTTTTGCGATGCAGCTAGAATGCATGTGAAAGCTTTGCTTCCTGCAGGATCTAAGGGCTCATATCTGACAATTCTGCTAAAGAACAAGGTAATTAATTATCATGCCAGAAAATACTGTAGTGGTGCTGCCCTTCTGCAGCTCCTGTCTGTGGGCAGTTCCACACCAGTTGTTCCAGCTGTCCCTGTGCAACATTTGACTTCTTGAAAGCAACCTCCCAAATACAAATGAGCACTTCAGATTAAAACTGAAACTTGAATGGAAATGTATTGTTGAAAGGTGACTGTTTAGAAGTGATTTCAGGGGGAAAGGGAGTATTAAGGTTAACCTCATACTGTATGAAGAGATAAAAATCTTTTTCCTGTGTTTCGGTTCACTGGAGGTTCCCTCTTCCAAAGCTTGCCTGCTGCATCCTGGGAAAGAATTTCCTGTACACATGTATGTATATATATATATATATACACATATATATATATATATATATATACAAATATATATTTATATATATGTAAGTAGATGCTTGTGTATGTGTTTCATTTTATGTATAAACAATCCATTCTGGGCTCCCAGAACACCACAGAAATCAATTTTCCCTGTGTTGGTAGCTTCTTCTTACTCTGATTTGCCTTAGGTCTCATTGGACATTTAAGTATGTAAATGCTATATGACTTCCTGGGTACATTTTCTAGTACTACACCACCCCTGAAAGCACATCTGGTGAGGAACCAGCAATTAATAAAAGAATCAGATTTCTCTCTGCTAAACTGAATATAAGTTCTACACATAGTATATATATTTTACAACTATATCTTTGGCAGGTAGTAAAAAATACTTTCCTCTATGCACATTTCCTGTGTGTAAGGCTGCATTTGTATATGCAATAAAATAAAGGAGCTGTCTATGTACTGCTGCTATAACAGTCTTAGGCCATCCAGGCTAGGGCAGGATGATGGTGTATTTGTATTTCTGGAAATCTGGGGTTTGATCCCAAGAGAGAAATGGGTGTGGGCTTCAGCAGTCAGAGCAAACCAGCCCTATGTGTCAGTGTGGGTCTGGTCTGTGGTGTGGCACCAACAATGTTCTCACCTCTACACTGTTTCTCAGGGCAGAAAAATCAATAGCAATGGCCTTGACTGCAGACATTTCAGCAGGAGTTTGAACTCCCAGTCATTCCTTCTCAGGCTAATAGGAATTTGTAAGGAATTAGCATGTTAATGCTGGAATTTCCTGTGGCACTCAGGAGGTTCTGTCATCCTGGCCCTTTCCTAATGTCAAGGCTCTGGGGCTCTCCTGTGCTATACTGGTGTAGACATTATCAGCAAACACAAGGTGGGCTTAGTTCAAACGATCTGGTACACATTTCAACTCTTTATAACTAATTTAGTAACACAAATATGTTACCAATCCCTTTCAGAAGGTTATCTACAAGGATGACTTCACGAGGCAGTGAACCATGCCTGACACATTTAATAGGTGGGATAAAAGAAAGACAGGAGTGCTGAATAGGAACCAAAGGATTTGGATGCATGAATCACACTGAAAAGATGTTGCTATTATGGTTACTAAATCCTCTATTGCCTTTCTTTTTTCCCCAAACAGAATAAATATAGAAATGTTTCACTTACTGTAGCACTATTAATACACATGGCTGGAATAGCAACAAGCAGCCTCCTTGCCTTGTGCTTCCAGTTGTGCCCTGCTTTACCAATTCCTGTCACTACAGCTCAGTTCAATTGTTACAGAGCCTTCCCCACACTGCTGTGATTTCAATGTAATTCCCAGCTACATCCATAAATTACCAAGCACTGCACGTGCTCCTGTATCTCTGGGGGGAACTAACCAGCGAGTTTATGTGAGAAGGCCTTGCACATGGGAGAACCACTGGGACAAATAGATGCATCTTAAACTTGTTGGTCAATTCCTGTTTGTTTTATGTGTCTGAACTGCTCAGCTCAGACAGGACAGCAGTTGCAGGCAGAATTTTCAAGGAGAGCTCTCTGCTTGATTTCTTAAAGATATCCCTCCTCCCCTCAGCGCTTACTTCTGTGTTGACATTGATATTGATGAAGGGACTTGTCTAGTGGTCCAGGCTCTAAAATGGATGATTTCTGTGTAACATGCAAGCAATACAGAATATGGTCCATGTGCTGTTCCACAGAGCAATCCTGCCACAGAAATACACATTATGAAGCTGTTTTCCTCGTGGTGGCAGGCAGTGTTTCAAGGACGAGAGGAAGAAGTCCACAAAATGGCAACACCATAATACCAAGGAATCCCTAATTAGGGTACAGTACAAAGGAGAAGTACATGAGAATAAATATATGGGAAATAAATGCAAAGGTAGATTTATTGCAGTGCTAACAGACTGAATGAAATGTGGTGGAAAATGCAACAAATTGGGAAATAAATATTGAAATTCTCCACTGCTCAGATAGTTAGAACTAATATTTATAAATTAGGAGTGTGTGTAGTTCAAGCCAGCTAGCAGATGATAAAATCCCAGAAAAGACAAGGCTCTCAGTAACCTTTTTACCAGTGAGCAGCCCACTGATCCCTGAGGTCTTTTGACTTGATCTGCTAACACATAAACTGCTGTGACTTAGGATTTTACTCCATTTTACATTTTCCTAGTGACATTTTACATTTTTGTACTGAAGAGGCAGAAAGAAACAGAGTTTAACTGCTTTCACTATATGAATATAGAAACTTTAATAAACTCATTTATAAATGATTGTCTGTAATGCTACTGTACAATGCATAAAGCAATCTAATTAACCACAGTGAGTCTAACAGCACTTCCACTGTCAGTCAACAGAGCTGCTCTATATGATGAAATTATTATGTGTGCTATTTGCTCTATACACAAATTAACATTTTGGATGGTTGCTACCATGATCCTTTTACAGGCTGCACTTCAAATAAAGTAAAACACATACCAAATGGAATTAAATCTAATTGAATAATGTAATACTAGCCTCAGTCCATTTCTCTCCAATCAAAGATGTAATAGGTTTTGTAATACTAATTATTAATGACTTGCAATTTGTAGAACAGATTTTTAATAGTTGAGTTAGGATACCCACAAGCCTGTAATTTTAAAATTATCTTTTAATTTGCTGGGATTACAGATTTTAATACGTGATGAAGTTTCATTCCAACACCTAATGCATTTAATAAAAAATTTTGGCAAAACATGGTCCCTGTATACTGCACCTGCAGCTCTCCTGACAAATTATTATTATTATGATTCTATTCAATAGCAGGGCACTTAAGTAGTATAAACATCTCTAACCCCAAAGAAAAGTCCAATGGCTCTACAAAAATATACACAAATTTATGTGAGCAAACCATACAACAGCAGATTGGGTAGAGGTAAGTGTAGAAGAGATGACTGAGACAAAGAAGTAACAGATAGGACAGATAACACCTAGAAAATGCTTCCTCTGCCCTGCCTAGTGCAGGGAGTTACCTGATGAACAGGAAACAGGCAGCCTGTTCTCCATGTCCCATGGCCAGAGGCCACACATGGCAGGGCTTGCCTGGGCCACAAGGAGGGAATCCCAAAAATGCCCTGACCCTGCAATCCTGACTGTCATGTCCTCGTGGGAGATCCCAAAGGCAGGACCTAAGAGGTCACAATCTGTCCTGACCTACCTGATGATCTCAATAGTCATCTGTCTCTTTTCAGCAAAGTTCTCCTCACACTGAGCTGATCCAACACACACAATCACATATTTAATCTTAATCATACACCTAAATAATTCACTGGATGAAGACTTTTACTGGGACACAAGTTAGTCCTTACATCTCCAACACTTAGTTTAGTTTACCACTCATTACCACTTCTATCATTTTAATAAAGAAGAAAAAAAATCATACTCTTGCCAATAAAGTGATTTGCATTATGCATGTTTGCTCCAAACACTTTCCAAGTGGTTTGTTTTCTTTTCTTGCTGCAGAGCGTAACTGAAATTCTAGCGCACAGATGCAGCTTACTTGTATAAAAGGAGGGTTTTCATTTCAGTGATACCAAGCAAAAGGACAGAAAGCAAATTGTGGGACAGAAAATAACTCGTTCATGAAGGAGTTAAAGTATTCATCAACAGGAGCACTTTGAAAACGGGAAATTCTGATCCATCACTTAGCTATGGGCTTATGTGACATTTACAACAAGTCTGTATATTTTGAGATAGTTGACAATGACATCTTTATGTTTTTGTTATCAAAGCTTCCATCTTACAATCCCCTTTGGTCCTGAGTATTGTTAAAAATGTGCCAGGGTTATGGCTGTTCATACCTTTCCACTTCTAAGTGGTACAATGATCAGAGAAGAGCAGAGTTTTATGATCCCTTCAAGGTATTTGAAAATGACATTAAATGACGTTTATAAAGATTTCTAAAAGTCAGAAGAGTCTTCTTTTCTTTTTCAGGGCTTGTTCTCATCCTTTTGAATTGTGTTAGGTGCCAATTCCTCCACTCTCCTTCTAGAAAAACACAAAGCAGAAGTTTCACATGTCCCATAAATCCACGGAGAGCACCTGCACATCAGCCACCATGGACTTTTCTGGAATAACAGCTTTTCTTAGGACTTGCATGGTATTGATCCTCAGAGCTTTCTGTGAGCATTAACTGTTGTATCTTTGCATTTTGGTGAGGAGTCTCCCCACTTTACAGGGGAAAAGTGAGGAAGATGAAACCAATTTAGAACCAGGCTTCAGTGCAAGCCATTCATCCTGGGACTTGGAAGATGTAGAGGAAGGAGGTAGCAGAGGGCTGTTTTCTGCTGCAAATGAACCCAAAAGTTCAGTTCCCAATGCAGCCATTCCAAGTGCAGCATTCCCAGCTTGCTGATTACAAATTGCAGTTGTGCTGTAAGAGACACTGTGCCTCTGGAACCCTCTTAGAAAAAAACTCTGAGTGCATGGTCTGTTTTAAGCACATGAATAATTCCATTTGCTCAATTACTTTTGTGATGAAAGTTATCCAGCTGATGAAAGGCTGAATTGAGGCTTAAGTCCAAAGGAAATGTGTTAAAAATCAAAGGGTGAAACTCCCATTCACTAATTGGGAGAAGCTCAGGCCTACAATTGATACTTTATGGACATTTGCAACATGCAAAAAGTTGCAGGGAACATCTAATGCTAAACTGAGCATATTAATCTCTGGTTTCAGAATACTTGTATTAAATGATTCTGCCTAAAAAAAAACAAAAACATTTACTGGAGAAGTAAGGTATTTTCTTGCAGAATAAAGATCTGTTTAAAGAAAACCTTGACTGCAAAATGCTGAAAATCTAGAGTGAGACAAGAACAATACCAGTTTCTCAGTGTGCTTCCCTTCCTCCTCAATTGCTGTTCATAACTGCAGAAAAAGGCAGCAATGTATTCCCAGGAAAAGGAAAATGGTTCATGCATTAATACAGAAAAATTGCAACTAGAAACAGGCAACAATTTTAACAAGACTGTGCATCACATTCCACAGGTGCACGAACCTAAACTACATCCACACAGAGAAGCCAAGGAATGTGACATGTTCTTTAGGTTCCAGTACAAAGCTCAGGAGGGAATTCTGATGGGTTCATGCACCTCTCCCTGGGCAGTCACACAGAAACAACACGTGCTCAGAGTTCACCTTTTGCCTGCAAATGTCTTGGGAGCAAATCTCAGCACAATGGGGAAAGTGGCCAGACACCTCTTACATCCTGGTGGGAACATGAGTTTCCAACTCAATCCAGCACAAGAGCAGCACAGCCTTAACATTTACAGCATAGCTGCCTTGACTCACACATGCATAATGTTAATATGATATTGCAATCACTATTTCTCTGTGGCAGAAGAAATTATATTAAACAGGCACCAGGTGACAACTGGCTGTCAAAATCTGTAATGAGGAACCAGTAAGATCCATATCAGAACAATTTTCAAGATGTGTGTTCTTTTCTTTTATATTGAGATGACAAAGAATTCTCAATATCAAAAAATACATATTGCTTTTGATCTTTTAATTAATTCAAACTTGCAAGAGACAAGGATGGTGGCAGAAAAACACAAAGCAAGAAGTTCTCTTTCCTGCTTTGTAGCTGCTGCGGGTGGTTTTAGAAATAGTCTCTCTTAAACCAGGAGAAGTTGTCTGAATGTGGCAGAAATGTTCTTGCACAGGTTCTGGGGCAAGGGGCAAGTGCAAAGAGTGTGGGGGGCTAAAGGGGTTGATAAATGAGGGGGACATAAAGGTGTCACCAAGGAAGATCAAGCAGCCCTGTGTGCCACAGTGACCCTGCTGGAACACTGGGAGTTGGGCACAACTTACATCCATCCACAGAGTCTGATTTGAGTCAAAGCCAAAAGCTGGACTGAAAGAATGTCCCTTCTCATCATCCACCACTCTTGGATTATAATGCAGCCAGTTATTACAAAAACAACCCACCCCTCAAATCCTGGTTTTTTCATCTTGTTAATTATTTTTAACAGACAGGTTCCCTAATCTACTCCCCAGGTGTGGGAAATAGGAATGTTCCAAGGACTGTAATCACTGCACCACCTCAAGTCAACTTTATCTGATGGCTTTGACATAGCAAAAAAAAAAAAATCAGCTTTCCACTCTCCATGCCTCCTTTTTAAGAAAAACCTAATTCTGTGGGTGCCAAGCTGCCAAAACTCCAAAGAACCGACTGAGGTTTGTTGAGGAACTGCAGGATCGGATGACATTTCAAACACTTTTGTGACTAAATTCTCACTTCCAGAAAAACTAAATTTTACATATGTCTTTTTGAATTAGAGGAATGTTATTTCACAAATACTTAATGTCTTAGCACTGTTTGCTGGAGTTCAGACATGAAAAAGGGGGTTGGACTGAAAATAAGTATGATAATGAACAAACTGACTCACAGGAAAAACACATTGATTGACTCAATAGTTAAGTGCCAGTCATCTTCCTTCTTCCTTTGTTGGGGGTGTTTTTAACTTCAAATAAATTGCATCATTATCTCTACCAGTAAAATGTAAATTCCACCTCAGTTTTGATAAGGACCATCATTACAAGAAAAGAATTACGTTACTGTGCATGGCACTGACAGGTTTGTAGAGGCTGCATTTTTACAATGATATGTTAAATTTTTTATCAGTTTCCTTAGTGAGATCAGCACTATTTATAAGCACTGTAGACATCAGAAAATACAAGAAAGAATGACAGTAACACTATATAGGGAGCACTGGAAATTAAGTGGCAATATTACCACTCAGTATTTATAGTTACATTCTCAGCAGCCCACCTGTTGATAGTGGCTTTCAAATACTCTCTTAACCTCTGAACCAAGAAGTTAATTACAGTGGGGCTACCTAAAAGCTTAATATGAGACACATGACTAATTCCACACAGAGGAAATAAGTAAGTACCAAAAATCTGAGTAGACAAATTTTTGTTTCTTATTTTAAAAGAAATGTGTATGTAATTTTTTATCCTATTTTTAAAAGTTTGCATGGAATGCACACAATTTTTCTGGTAGTTCTTTTGCAATTTATTATGATGTTTTACTGTCTCACCTGAAGGTAATGGAAGTTGCATAGAAAGACACTTAAATGTACCGTCTAAACACAGAAGCCCTTTTTGTCTTCTCTAAACAATTCAGTTAATTGCAATAAAAAACAGCTAGTGCAAGTTCTCCCTGGGATATAAGTATAAATATAGCATAAACATGAGACAAGGAGGCACAGTGTCATATTTCTATGATTTCTGGCAGCAAGGTTCAATGCTATCATTATGATGATTTATTCCAGACAACCACTTTCATTTCAGCAGTGGTTAAGGCCCAGTTCTTGTACAGACTGGTGAAGTTCCCTGAGCTGGGCAGTAACAGACTGATGATTTGGATGATCTTCAAATGCCCATGTGGCTTTGGGGACCCATGAGCATTCTTGCATCTCAGGGAATCACAGCCCTGGCCCTTTCTTTGATGGAGATGTAACACTGATTTTGGTCCATGCCTGTATCCCAGGCTGTTCCCAGTGGGAATTCAGAAGGTGACTCACAGGTCCCTCCATCATCCCTGCCCTGGGAACAGCAGCCCCTGGGACAGGGGAAAGCAAGTAAGAGCTCTGCCAGCTTAATGGCTGGAAGCATGCCAGAATCTTTAGACAACTTCAATAGCAGGGCCTTGCTGATCTGACTTATTTGGACAGAAATGAGCCAGGGAGTGCACAGGAAAGCAGCTGTACCTGGTCAGGGGGAATCTGTAGGAGAGCAGGAGGGATGAATGGCAGCAACCTCTTCCATCAACACAGGGTAAGCACAGTTCAACCCATTTTGCTCAGAAGTTGCCCAGTTCAAAACCATTCCTACAATTGATCTTTTCTGATCCAAGCTAATTTTGAGTCAAGTGTGTCAAACACTGTCTCTTCTGAGAAGGTATGAACCTTAATTCTCCTTACTGAACTGGAATGTGTTATGTTGGCATAAAAACCTTTAAAGGTGGATTTAGTAAGCACTTTTTGAACTCTGTTTGCATAGATAAACCAAAGAGTCTTTCTCTGTAAATCTGGCCTGAAGAATCTAAGTATCCAGCTTGTAATTAATACACTGGGTACTTTTAAACTGACAGAAATCCCAGCCAAGGCTTTGAGATAGTAAAATCCTCACAACTAAACTACACAAACATGCTTCAGAGAGCTGTGTAAAACCACTTTGCAGTCATTTTTACCTCTAGACACGAGTAGTCCAGTGACTTCAGTACAGCTTAAAGGTTACCAAGATTAAGTTTAAGAAGTTTAGCCAACTGTATAAATATGAATGGAACTCAAATAAACGCAGTAAATATCAACCCCCTTCATTTGCGTGAGCTACAGGAGTTTTGATTGGAAACTCATTCAGCAAAAACTGGATGCTGCAGCCAGCATTTCTGTCTGTTTGGAATGTCCCACCAATGTACACAGGAGAGTGATGTTCTGCTCCTACCCCAAATACACCCTGCTATATTAAACCATTTCTCTTGGGATCAAATACACTGCACCAAATGCTAGAGTGGAAGCCTGATCCAAACCTCATCTACATCTGCAGAAATATTCCAATTGATTTCAGTGGGCTTTGGAATAGGCCTGTATTGACATCCATTCAACTTGATTGAACTAAGCTTTCCTGTGGAGCTGCAGCAGCCAATATGGCCATAATGACTTCAAAACCAAGCGTGAAGGCCACTGCCAGTCAGATAACATCACAGCAAGTAAATGACAGCAGAATGAACTCAGTATTATTTATCTAGATTAAAAAAACCCACAAGTTTCTGAGCTCACAACTGTATTTTCCAGGTGAAGAAAACTTTCAGGTTGCCTTTGATCCCTCATGGATTTTTCCATCTGAGGCATAAACTACTCCTTTATCACAGGCCACTGAACTAACTATAAGGTTTACATGAGAATGATAAGCTTACCACACTAAAGAGATTCACAAAAATTAATGTATTTGGCAGTTTTGGCTATTTGCTAGCAATCAACATCCACTAGATATTTTTTTCCTGCCATTAAACTCATATTAAAGCCTCACTGGCACCAGTAGACATTAAACATGAGCTTGTCCTTAGGATTTGGCATTCTCTCATCACCTGTTCAGTTTTATGCTGACTGAATGGTCAACACATTCTTTTAGGGCAGGTCATCTCACCTGAGACATTTAGTTTCCCACATGTAATGCCATAATTTCAAGTTTAGGAACAAGGATGTTTGTGTAAATATAAAAGACAAGGACTCTTTGCAGGTTTATTATGTTCTGGATTGGGATGTTATTGTAAGAAATTAGTTGGGAAAGCCCAAAAGAGAATTTACAGGCAAATCCAAGGAAAACATTAATGTTTGAGTAAAGGAGTTCTTGAGTAAATGGAAATCTTTCCTGAGCATTTCCTAAAGCATGCTCAAACACATCTACAGTAGAAATAGAGGATGCCACTCATGGCTTTTATAATACCAAAACAGGTGATATTAACCTGGATTTTAATAAGGCAATTGCATAGAATGCTTAAAACTTGAGTATAGAAATGATACCCAGCCTTCTGCAATCCTATTAAGGAAAGAATTCCCTCTTGCTGCATAGACACATTGTTTAATGAAAATTAAACATTTGTCCCTAAAGCCTTGAATGACTGTGCCTCATGAATGTCCAGCCTCACTGTTCTCACTGAGGAGATCATGGCAATTAATTTGTTAAAATCCTGAGTCTCTTTATAAGCCATGAGAAGAGATGGAGTAAACATCAGCAGAGACTGCTGCAGTGCAAAGAGCACTTACACCACCCTGGGAACTCGCAAAATGAACACAGGAACCACATTGACTATTAAGTGCCTGCAGTCCAATTCTTCCTTTCAAAATAGTGATGATTTTGTTCCATCCAGTTGCTCTGAGGCACTCAAGAAATCTGATCTACCACAATTAAATACCATCAGGTATATCTGAAACCTATGACTCCTACACATTTCTCAGAGATGACGAAAATAACAATGCAGCCTGTGGTTTCTGCTCTTAAAGACACTCTTTGTCCCCATTCAGAGATCCAGGCATCCTCATTTTGCTAGAATCCATGCATGTGTTTTAAAAGTATGCCCTAGGTTGGAGAACTGTTTATAAACCAATCTATTTCCAACCTATTATGCATGCATCCCCCGCCGGAGCGTTTGTAGTATGACCTCTGCACACCTGCCAAGCGCTGGGATATCAGTTTGATACCCAAAGCATCTCTCTCCCTCCCCCTTCTCTCTGCCTTATTGGGATCAATGAAGGCATCCGCAGTTGCAGGATGCACCTTTTCACACCTGCCCTGAGCCGGGATTTTCGTTCGCAGCCCAAAGTCCCTGTCCCCTCCCTTCCTCCACGACATGCCGAGCCACCCGCCGGGCTCGGCGGCCCGGGGCAGCCCCTGCCCACCTCGCCGCGCATCTCCCCAGCCCACAGCCCCCTGACTCCGCCAGCGCTGCCTTGCTGCGCCCACTCTCCCCATCCGCAGCAAGGGGAACCAGCCTCTCCCCGCGCCAGGTGCGCCTTTTTAAAAAAAAAAAAAAAAAAAAAAAAAGGAAAAGAAAAAGAAAAAAAAAGGAGAGGGAGAGAAAAAATAAAATCGGACCCACTTTTTTTTTTTTCTAAAAACAAAGTGAGCATCAGCATCTCCCGGAATGCGCTCGAGAAGACCAGCCCGCCGAGCCGGCCGCCAGGGAGGGCAGGCAGGAGGGAGGCAGGTCGTGCCTTGCCTTGCCTTGCCTTGCCCCTCGGCCCCAGCCCCGGTGCCAGCGCAGGCACCGCCTCCGCGGAGCGCGCCCGGCCCGCGCCCGTGCGCGCCGCCGCCCCAGCCCAGCAGCATCGCCAGCCCCGCAGCGCCGGCCGTGGGCTCGGGGGCATGGCGAGGCACCGCCGGCAGTAGGGCAGGAGAGAGGGGGACCCCCGAGGAGCCATGGTACCTCCTGGCAGCTAAAGGTGGAGGCAGGCAGGCAGGCAGGCGGCTGCAGCCCGAGCCGGCTCGGAGCTTGACCTCGATTTGGTTTTGGGACTGCAGGCGGGAGTGGCGCGTCCGATGAGCTGAGAGAGATAAAAAGCAGGAGGATTTGGGGGTAAGTAAGGGATTGCCCCAAAACTGACACTGCTTTATTTTTATTTTATTTTTTTTGGCCGGGCGTGGGGGTGTGTTTTATGCAGAACTGTTTGGCTGGGGAATGCCATCAGATACGCGCTGCAGCGCAGGCACTTCGCGAACTCTTGGCTGGAGCCCCTCGCTGCCCTCCCACCACCAACCCGACGAGAAGTTCGGGTCTCATTCCCTTTCCCTTCTTGTTTCAATAAGTTTTAAAATATCGCCGTTCTCAGCGAAGCCGGCCGGCGATGCGCTCAGCCCTGGCTGCTCGCAGGCTCCGGCCGCCCGCCGATGTGATTTTTGGGGCGGGGGACACACTCACAGCCCCCACCATCCAAGAGCCCCTGCCCCGCGTTCGCCCGGGGGGCTGCGGGCGCATCCCGGCCGGGGAAGGGGCTCGGTGTGCGGGGCAAGCCCGACCCCTGCAGTCGCCTGTGGGAAGGCGCGCCGGGATTGCAGCATCCACGGCGGGGATGGGGAGATGCGCTCGGAGCCGCGGGAGCCGCGGGGGGCGGGGGTGGCGAGCGCGTTGCAGCGGGTATTAATCTCTTTTCCGCTCGTTCTTGTAGCAGCAGCAGGAGGGGAATCCCCCTCCCTCCGCCGCCTCCCGCCCCGGCATGCCGGCACTGCCCCGCTGAGACGGGCAGAGTTTGGGGTTCACTTGCACCTGGCCGCCCTGGAATAGAGACTCTCCGGATTGGATCGGTTGGGGTTTGTTGTCTATGTCGTGTTGGGAAATCTGGTGGATTTTTTGTCGCTCGTGGAGGAAGAGCCCGGTGCTGGCAGCTGGCTTCGTGGTCTTTTTTGGAGGGCGAAGGAAGGGAAGGGATCTCGCTTGTGCCGTGCGGAGAGAGAGCTCGGACATGTGTTGTCAGCACATCTGGGGAATACAGTCTGCAAGTCCGAAAGGAAATTTGCTGGGATCGTTCAAACTGCGATATTGATCTTTGTTATTTTTTTTCGCCGAGGGATGCACTTGGCATGAGAATCGGAGGATGGAAATTGTTTGGGAGGTGCTTTTTCTTCTGCAAGCGAATTTCATCGTCTGCATTTCAGGTACGCAGCACAAAAAGGGCGAGGGGGGGGGTAAATACCATCCTGGATTCCCAGGCTTCCCCTTATTAAGGGGCAAGAGGTACAGTTAAATCAAAATTGTAGTTGAAAAATACATGAATGATGTGTTGTGAGTGGGTCATGACAGAAATCTGCAAACATTTCTCTCTCCCCCTTAATGCCAACACCTGTGTTGTAATTATGATACATTGGTTGCAGCGAATAACCACAGGGTACTGATAAGGCAGATACTGATAATTCCTAATGTACCTGGTTATGATAATTACTCACAGCACTGCTGTGATCCCAGAATTTCATAGCTCCTGAAGTTCTTAAACTCAGCTGGTCTGCAGATCTTAAAGGGTTTGCCGTTCATTGATGGACTTGTCATGTTCTGGTGCCACAGTTCAGGGTCTGCAAAGAGAGGGATAACAGTGAAGAACATGCCTCTGCTTTTAAGACGAGCTTTAGTGTGGCTGTGCTCTGAAAATGGATTTTTTTTTTCTTTAAAAAAAAAAGCCCTGTTCAAAGAGCTCTGTGGTAGCTGGGGTTTCCACCTTTATTTTAAGATTGCAAAGATCTCTCTCCCCTCCACTATGTAGAAGTCAGGAAATTTCAGCTGTCACCAGAGCTTGTCCAATTAATGAATAGGTACAGCCAGGTGTCTACCATAAAGGATTGGAACAATTTATTCGTGGGGAAAACACTCCCTTCGACTGCAGAAGCCTTGGCTCCCTTGTTAATTTGTCATGTTGGTCATGCTGGAATAATTACATTGCAGGAGGCAGGAGTGGGGAGGTGGGCAGTTGTCTCGTTTGGGACACACCAGGGAGCCCCATGGGGGTGCAGGCTGCCTGTGCCTCCTGCTGGTCCACGTCTCTGCAGGCTCACTCTGCCCTCCAGTCATTGCATAAGTCCAGAAATGGGAACGCAGGCAATACAGGCAAGGCACTGCCAGGAGGAGGTCGGGGGTCCTGGTAGACATCTCCGTGTCCAGGTGCACAGGGAGAGGGAGCTCCAAAGCTCCCCGGGGTCCATGCAGAGGTTGGCCTGGGCCACGTCCCTGCCGCAGCCCCCAGGCAGCAGCACCTGCAGCATCTCACCCTGGCAGTGCTTCCTGCAGCACTTCCCCACTCATCCACCCTTGGACTGGTGGCACTTGCACTAACATTGGAGGCTCAGCACCAATGTTCATTCGCATTGCCTGTACCTGCCTCAAAGCTTTTTCATTCCTGAGCAAATAGCTCTGCTGTCGGCTCACGGCGTACGTCAGCCCTTCCTTTATCCCTACAGACTGGCACCATCTGCTACCCGGCACCCGGGTGACACTGGCAGCACCCCAGGCTGACCTTCCACTTGTGCCCATTGCTACCATCAGAATAATTCACTTTCTCGCTTTTTAGAACAGCGAAACCTGCTGCCTCTTGTCATTTAAATCTCACACTTATCTATTTAGCTCAGCGTGATGTGCCACCTGTCCAGTTCTCCTCAAATTAGGCACTTCTTAAAGTGCCACGGTGAGGATGGAAAACTGAAGCTCCTCGTTTTCTTGGCCATGCTGACAGTAATATCCTGAGACAGAAAGAAGCTGTCCCATTCCGTGCAGCTCCTTCTGCCATGCATTTAGCTGTCAGCGTTCCCAGAGCTCCCCCCTCCCTTCCTCTTCCTTGGCCATGGGAGCCCAGGCTGCTGAGCCAGTGGGCTCAGTCCTGCAGGGGCTCCCATCGCTCTCCATCTCCCTCTAGCACTGACGCCTGACACCGTACACGCTGATACCATCTCTGCTTGCTGCTTCTCTTATTTTGTTCCTTTTTGAGGTGGAACAGAGTGAATCGGTGAATGGTGGGATGCTTCTGCTGCATGGTTAAAGCTGTGGTTTCAAATCATTTTAACCACACAGAGGATGTGTACATGCTTTAGCCTCTTTTCCTTCCTAGGGATTTTCATTTTTTTCAGGAATCCTTACTATTTGTCGTCTTGGTAAAAAGGATTACGATCTGTAGATACCTGACTGGCACTAATGCTTTGTATCTTTCCTCTGCCATCCTTTTTACACTGTTTTTTGTAACATATTATCTAGCTGGGATGTCTGGATAGCGCTGCACTTAAGGGAAGGTGTAGTGAAGCCTGTTAAGGGTTTGCCTCAATACTGGATTCCAGACACTGTATTTTTAGCACTTCAGCACTGGTTATTTATTTAACATGTTACTTAAAAAACCCACTAGTTGAGCTCTACATTCTGCAAATTACCAGAATGTAAATTAAGGGGTGTGGTAGTATTTAGTTTCTTTTTTTTGTTTATTTCGTATTCAGTCAGTTGTTTCAGCAGTGGAGACACAAGCCAGGTCTTCTGTTCGAGGATCTTTCCTGAACATTAGCAAACACTTCATTCAGTGTCTGTTTAAACTTGTGATGGTCCTCCTACTAATTCCAGTGGTTGGTTGGATTTGGGTCTATTAGGGGCTGCTGTTCAAAGGGATGATGTCAGTCACTGAATTGAACAGACTATTAATTTATCATTATTAATAAACTTAGTTATTAAACATAGGCTCAATGTTATGTCACGCTGTCTTTTGCTGTGTATTTACATAACATTTAAATATAAATTACGCTGAATGTGGCACTTGTGCTCTGTTTCTTATTTAAAATAAATAATGAAGTTGGTGTCTCACACACATTAATTTTTTGGAGACAGTATATGGAAAGTAATTTAATATATTAAAAAGAGGTGTGCATGTATTTTCAAAATATTTTATACCTAGTATTTTTTATCAATCAGTTACCTGTGTGTATGAGAGATTGCTTAGGTTGGGAGAAATGATACTGAGATTTAGGAAATTATGCTGGTTTTTTTTTTAATTACTGGCCCTTGTGTTTGGGAATGATTTATCTGTGAATGTCATAAACTGAGTATTTTTGTTTTCTTGGCATAATGAATTCAGGCCTTTGCTACTTGAAATTGCTGGTTTGAAAAGGGAATGTAGTTTCTTTCTGCAGATGCAAATGAGAAATAAGAACAGGTTGAAGGACCACGAAAACCATTTCTGTCCTTTAGAAAGAAATGAAAGCCCTTGTCTACCTTCAAAGTCATATATATTCTTATGAGTTGTGGTCTCTGAGTTAAAAATAGTCATGATTTGTTGTATGACTTTTGAGGTTTTGTCCTTTTAAGGATACTGTTCAGCATGGAAGGAACACAGGGTGGTGGAAGTGAAGGTGTGCTGTAGGCAGAATGCTGGACAACCTCACTGGTTGTTGTTCCTTTGAAGATGCAGATGATCATGGCACAGGGATTACAGTTTATATACAAAGAAGATAACTGTTGCTGTGAGGTCCAGAATGTCTTTCCTGAGTAATAACAGCACAAAGATTAATTAGCAGCAGTGTTCTCAGGTGGGATGCTGAGCCCATAATGGCAGCCACCCGTCCTTGCATAGCCATTTTATGAACCATGGGCAATTTTTTGTGTGTGATTCTAGATATTAACAATCAATTTCAAGAGAAAAGCTACAATTGTTTTCCAGCACTTGCAGGATACTTGATTTAAATAAGAAAATGAAGCTGTCATGGGCACTGATGAAGAAGGTTTCCATGTGTCCATGTGTTTTCTGTTAGTCCATCATAAAATGATTTATAAAACTTACATGATCAACATCTTTGTGCCTTCCTATGAATTGATGCACTACCTCTTTATAAGTTTTGGGAGCCAATATGGATGAAAGCTGTCTTATTATTTGGAATTATTTTATTTCCATCCTTTGCCATGTCCTCCAATCACATAGGGGCAAATCTCTTTTATGATGCAACTTCTTTGGCCTGCTTGGCAGCACACAAGTGTCATAAATCATGTATCATGAACAAGACAGTGTAAAGAAAGCCTTGTCTATCCAGGAATTCCACTGTGTATTGAGCCTCTGGTGTACCATCTCCTGGCATTGAGGGCTAGAGGTGGATTTGGAGCACAGTTTGGAGCACTTCATTTTCTGTCTTGCTGCTTCTGCAGTCTCTGAGCTCTTATTACCTGGCATAACACAGAGTTGTCCTGTAGGAACTCTAAATTATGCCAGGACTTGAATTATCTGTTAAATGATGGTCTGTAAGGTCTGATAACTCTTCTTCTCATAGCATTGCACAGCCTGAGATAATTCAAGCTAAAGTAATCTTGTAGAAGAGAAGGATATCAAGGCTCTAATGTCCAACATGAGAACAGTGAATGGTTCATTGTTATGTTTGGACAAAAATGTTGAAACCAAGTTAATTATCCTCAAATAGTGTCACAGAAATAGCTCTTTCTGGCACTTTTAAGTAAGAAATGTAATATCCCAGGGGAAGGAATTATTCACAGCACAGATAAATGTATATATATGAGGAAGGGATCACTGGGCATCCCGGAGGTGTAACATGCATCTGGTAACTAAGACCTTTAACATTATAATGTGCAGTTTTATCTCATCTTGACAGCTTCATGTGTGTGGGCAAACCTTCATGCCTGCCCGGAGTTTGTGGATGTAACAGAATCCACGTGGTCTCAGCTCACTCCCAAGGTGGAGGCCATAGGTTGTTCCCAAAGACTCCCAGTTCCTTCCCTCCAATGCTTTCTCACTTCAGAGACATTGCCACCTTTGCAAAAGGTGTGAAGATGTTTCTGCTTTAAAATTCTATGCAAATAGCCTCGTAGCTTCCTCTAAATGTCTGCTTTACTTTTTGTGTGTGTCTTGTATTTTCCATCGTTTCTTTTATTGTTAGTTTTACAGCTAGAGCGTGACCAGATAGGCGCTGAAGTGCCGAAACAACACACATATTTTTGGCTTATGTAAAGGTAGTAGAAGGGAACGTTTTTGAATAGCTTTGCACATATTATGCTGAGCTATTTTCCATCCAATAAACTGGCAGAAAGAAACTGGTTATTGCTGCTGTTCTCTTCCAAACCTCAGTAGGTACCCAGTTTTCAAAGGGACCTCTTCACCTTGTGTTGCCTCGTTGTAATGCAACAGAAGTAGATACCAAGCCTCCAAGGCAGGATGATTAAAATCAGGAATAACAGCCCAACTCAACTAAGCACTCACCATTTAAGGGTGTTCTTTAAGATGCAGCTGATGTTCTAGAGAAGTTTTGCCCTTGATATTCATGGAAAGGTTTGAGGTTTTGATTCTACAACAGCTTGAGTTTAAATATAGCAAGGATTGAAATTGCTCTCCATTTGCATTATGAATATTCCTTACATACCAGTGAATGAGGAATTCTGGCTTTCCCTAAAGACTGTTCTGCTTCTTTGTTGCTGTTGGTCAGAGTCTCTTTCTTTCTTTCTTGGTTGAAAGGTGGTAATTTAGCTGAGGAGGAAGCTGCTGTTTCCTCGTTAGGATTGTTTATGGCTAAACTTTACATGCCAAAGACTGAAGTGGATGCTTGGCCCATCTGGGCTGTTAATAGAGACTATATAAAACTGTTCCATCATTATCTCATTACCAGCTCAAGCAGCAGACAAAACTAGATGACAGTTAGTTATGGACAACACTGACACTCTGTGATAAGTGTTATTTTGCTCCTATCTTGTTTTTATCTTCACTATACATCATGTTGGAAGGAATGGGAGCTAGGAATCAAATTTTAATTGACTTGTTTAGAGGCAACACTGTACAGTGGGATTGCATTTCCATTGAAATGCCATCAGAAAGTACAAAAGTGCCTGTCCATACAGAGGAGAATATCAGTTAGCAAAAAAAAAATTCCACTGTGGTAGATAAATTGAAACATTAATGGTAAATAAATAGGAAATTAAATCTTTAAAAGGATAATAATCTGGCATTTGAGAGAGGGGAAAGTTTGCAGCCAAACCTATTTAGAGTTGAATTCAGAGTAGTAGAGTACTTTATTGCTGGTTTAACCATTGATGGTTAAAAAGCTTCCAAGCTTCTTTTAATGGAATTTCTTGAAGATAAAATAGCAAGTTATTATTGTCATAAACAGAGGACTGAAACATTGTAGACCTATATCCTGTGTAGAGCCTTTCTGGTGACATAGGCCAAGTACTGAGTGGTTTATGGACATGGGAGCACACAAATGCAACCTTTTAATTTGAGAAATCTTGTCCTGCAGTGCTTAGCAGGGCACAGTTGAGGTAAGGAGGTATAAGGAGACCTGTATTTACACCCACCTTAAAAGACCTTGGAATTCCCAAAAATGTTATAAAGGGTTTTAGTCTTAATGAGATTTGGACCTTGCAGATTGCAAAAATTGAAATCTTGACAGTGAAAAAAGCTTTATTTGGCAGGTGTCTGTGCTGCTGTGGAGCACCAGGTACAGCTTGTCCATGATCACAGATATTTAATTTTCATTTCATCATCTTGAAAAATGGAAGGTGATCAGTTTCCACATATATTGGGTTCTGAAATCAATGGTCAGAACTAAAGAAAAGAAATACTTTCATTGTTAGATGTATTTTTCCATGTGAAAACATTTCTGGTTTAAATTCATGGATCTGTAACATTTGTATTTCTGTAGCAAAAATAGTATTAAACTTAAATGGTCCATAGTTTTGTCTTCTCTAATATTGTTGCCAGAAAAATATCCCAGCAGCTGTAATCCACAAATAACTAATTAGAATGTACTTTTTAGCAAGATACTAAAATAAGAATAGAGATCAGATAATATCCATAGTATTATTTGTTCATTTGGACAGTCTTTTTTCCTCCCTTTATCATTAGTGCTTAATTTGATCAAGCTTGGAATGTTTTTTGTCATCTGGGTTTTAAATATGGAATGGATGGAGTTGTGCACTGACTGGACCAAAGTGGCTTCTAAGCACATGCATGGAGGAGGCAGCTAAGAAACATTATCCTTTTTTTTATCCCCCTCTAAATGTGTTGACATCTCTACGTTTTGGAAGTAGCATTTGAGTAGATGAATTTAGAGGGAAACATGGTTTTTGAAAAATCATTCTCTTGTCAGTTTTGTGGGTTGTTTCCAATTCAAGTTCTTTCCTGCTGTTAACTACTTTAGTGCCTTGTTCTGTTTCAGGAATAACCATCCGAAGAGATTTTTTTTGCTCTGCCTGGGTAGAAAAAGTAGCCCAGCAGGACTCCTATGGAACTTAGATTATTAATGCTAAAACAAAAAAATAATGAGTACTAGTGAAGGGTCTTCTGGTGTGCGTGACTGTGGAGAAGTGCACCATTTGAAGGGATGTGGAAATGACCCACCCCTGACTGGCAGGTGCATTCCCAGCAGGATGGTGGTTGGGCACCTGGAGGGGCAGCTCAGGAGGGATTGCTGCTGCCATAGCTGGAGGTTGTTTGGCAAGGGGACACACCTGGGCTGCTGAAAGAGCATTAGTTTGCATTTGCCATCACAGCAGAGAGAAGAACCTTTTGCTCTTCAGGAAAAAGATAGAGCTGAATGTTTGTACTTGCTGCTAGAAAAGGATACCAATACTTCAGCAGTGTTCCTGGAAGTAGAGTTTCATGGAGAATGAGCCACTTGTTTCTACATTGGTGGAACACCATAGGACTTGCAGCTGACCTCATCTATTTCCCATGTGGGAAGCTGTGGTTGGTGAAGGGAAGGGCTGCTGCTGCAAGGGAAGGGTGTTTGATCAACCCTGTGCTGGTCCTGATCCTGATCCTGATCCTGTGCTGCAAGGGAAGGGTGTTTGATCAACCCTGTGCTGGTCCTGATCCTGATCCTGTGCTGCAAGGGAGAGGTGTTTGATCAACCCTGTGCTGGTCCTGATCCTGATCCTGTGCTGCAAGGGAAAGGTGTTTCATTGACCCTCTGTGGGTCGTAATCCCACTGCTGAGTTCTCTGAAGGGATTGGTGTCTGGATTTATTGGAGAATGAAAGGTATGAATGAGAAGAGCTTTGCATTATATTTCAGTTTATAAAAAAAGAGAATTCCACTGGCACAACTTGGATCGGTTTGCAGAATACACAGTGCTGGCCACACTTTCACAGATGGAAAGCTGAGGTAAAATGTCATGTGGAAAGCCAGTCAGCAGGAATTTAAAGAGCTGCAGTCCGTCCATTTCCCTCTCCTCCCTGCCCTGTAACACAGGGATTACTCTAACACCTTGTTTCTGGTCGGGGTATGAGGCTGGCAGTGCGTGCCTGGCTGCTCCTCGTGTCCCCTGGCTGGATTATCCGGGATGGCTTTGCAGCCTTGCCGTTGCTGACTGGGGGGACTGGTCCCAGCTGGGTTCAGTGACACCTGGCAGTCTGGCCTCAGGAAACAGAAACCAACCCTTCTCAAGCCTCTAGAACTCAGAGCCCAGCTGGGCAGTGGCTCATAGTCATTGCTGGTACCCTGACTCGGGGCATTTTGCTTCAGCCAGATTTATCCTTGTCCTTTAAACCAATGTGACTTCCCAGAGGGAAGGGTCACAGAATGACTCCTTTTCTGCCTCTGTACTCCAAGGCATTTTTTCTCCTCATAGTACTAGCATGGAAGTTATCATGAGATCTAATTATGGTGTATATTTGAATGATATCAATCAGAATTGAACTTAAATTGGTTTCCAGGAGGTAGTGTGATATTACGGTGAAATTCAAATCCAGACGAGGTTCCTCCATAAATCTGCGTTATTTAAATTCTGTTTAAATTATTAACATTCACTCAGTTGGCCTCTTTATGGTTCTGTCGTGACTATGAGTAACGAGTGGGCTCCTCAGAGTGCAGCACTCGCCTCCCTCATGTTTCACATCCCCTCGCAGTGGGTGTAGGTGACAACAGACAGTTCAGGGCACCAGAGGTTTTGGCCCTAAATCTTCCCTTTCAAATTTGCTCTCTCAGCAGCCCAGCAGGTTCCTTCACATCCCGACTGGATGTGCTGTGTGCACATACATGAATTTGTTTTGAGGAGTGAAATCCTCCCTGCAGGGCATTTTGCCCATCATGTCTGAACTCCCATTTTTTTATTTTCCAGAATATTCACCTGCATTCACCATTTGTGCTGGGGCTTTTTTTGTTCACATTCATATTGCATATAAGTGTTATCTTATTGTCATGTTGGTTTTTGTGCCTGCTGGAAAACAAAGTAATCTACAAGGACTTCACAGTCTCCTCTAGTTTGCCCAGATGATCCTGAGGGTACTGTGTGGCAGTTAGTGATTCCAAGTGGGATTTAAAGTTATCTGCAGATGCATAATTTTTATCTTCAGTGGCCCCTCTGGCACTCTCTCCAAGTTGTTAACAATTCATCTTTGCCAGTCTGTAATTGTGCCTTTGCTCTAGAGTCACAGATATTTAGCTTGCCGTGAAGCAGGATGTAAAATAGAGTAATAAATAATATGATTTATTTTATTAGGTAGCATAAGTATGTTTTCATACTTGGGAGCTAAAAACCGAGTCATCCTCTTTACATTTTATTGTGATATATTAATACCCAGATTCAGCAAAATGCAAAACTTTAAAAAGACATGTTTAAGTGTTCTGCTCTATCTGAGTCTTAATATGTAATTGCATAAAACAACTTAGATTAAGGATGTGCTGAAGTGCTTTGCTGAAGCAAGGAGTAGCAGTGCTATAATACATGAATAATACAAAATCTTTGGAAAAGTCTAGTTTAAATGAGCAGCAATTTTCATAATCTCTCTTTATATACAGTTGTGTAGAAAATAGGTTTCTATCCAGGTAAAATCATATCAGTTCTTTGTGTGGTAAAGTGAAGATGCAGACTTTCCTAATATGACTAATACAGCAAGAGAAACTGTACAATCCGAATTAAAATAAACTGGATTGTAATTTGTTAATTCTCACTATGTTGATGGTCTGAATGAAGCAAACACCACTTTCCACAACAGTAAACACATTTTGTGGACTGTGGTAAACAAAACAAAAAGACTAAACAGTGAAATTACAAGAGGTGAGTGGTAACATACAACACATTTCATATGTGAATTTCTGTTCACTTTCTTTCCAGCACAGTTTTAATTTATGTTGAGTAGAGCTCAAGCCCTGATATGAAGAGGACATGGAGGGTAGAGCCTGTGCAGGGACAGGGCCCCAGCTGTGCTGTGTGACCAGGAAACACCCTCCCCACCAGGTGGTACCTACAGGGGTGCTTGGGTACCCTCATGCCAGTTTTGTGTGAGCAGCTGGCACAGTCCAGATTGGATAAGCAGAATTTAGTCAGACTGACAGACAAAACTGCTTGTGGGGGATATATCAGAGTACTGCAGGTTCTGTCTGTCCATCTGCCTGGGACCAAACAAGCCAAACATGTCCCCTCTGCTGCTGAGAGAGGGTGGTGGCATTTTCAGTCTGTATCAGTGGAAGAATTCCTCACCTTTTAACCGAGGTGAGGCTCATATATAATATCAAAAATCAATTGCTACCATAGGCAAGAAAGTTTACAGAAGTATTGCACTATCTATAAAAACAGCTGGACAACTCTACAATCCATTTACATCATGTTTATGTATTTAGGCTGTGTGTGCCAAAGGGCACAAACCCTGAAAGACTCCTCCTTTCTCTCCTCCTGCCATTGTCCTGCTTTGGCTCTACTTGTTGCTTGTAAATCTCCCATTTTCAGTTTCTTACTCTACGTATAAACTGGGACCTTCTGCATCTATTGTGTTTTTATGGTTTTTAAGTACTCATTTTCTTTGCTACAATAAAGGAGCACTTCTGACTACAAGGTAGTCAGCACCTTCCTTTTAATGCTCCTGAAAAAGAACCTGTGGCTCAAATTTCAGACCACAACTAGTTACAGCTGAATTTAAATCCTCTTTGCAAGGTCTCCCTTTCAAGGGCTTCATTACAGGTCTCATGATAACTGTTGTGGAGGACCGACTACGTGTGACTTGATCTCACAATATCACCACGTTACTGGTCATTTAAGAATTGATTCTATTCACTGAATACTCCAGAACTTAAAAGCTTTGAAATAGAACATTCTTATATATAAAAGCAGACTGTATGATGTAATACTATTGCATTATTTTTTCTTAAATGTTTTGTATGTAACTTTCACTGATATTATATAAACTGTACAGAAATAATCTCCTGGCATTTGCTCGGAATGACAGTCATCAATTCCTACACATTTATTTAAAATCTCATGTAGAAACAAAAAAAGTATTTGTTTTAGACAACTTTGGTTTGGACATTTTGCCAGGAAAGAAAGGAAGCTTTGCTAATACAGGCTGGAATAAAGTGCCAAATAAAATCTTTAAACAAGCTGTTCACAGAAGCAGCATGCAGTGGAATTACTCAGCCAAAGATGTTGGCAGTGGCTTTAGCTGAGCACCAAGCAGAGGTGTCCTGGGGAAGAGTCCCCTCAGGAACATGCTGTGACCTCTGCTGTGGGGATTCAGGTATGGGAGAGCACCGTGCTTACGGCTTTAACAGTCATGTGGTCTGAATGATTTTCAATCACTTTGGTTATTGCTGGATTAAAATTGAGGCTGCAGAGATTAATGCTCTGTTGTTACTAATCCACTAAACCTCTGCTCCTAGATCTTTTAAATTGACTGAACCTATAGGTTGTTAAGTGAGAGATATGGATTTGTAATGGTTTTAACTATCTTTCTTCATGTTTGGTGTTAGCAGTATCCTATTATTTATTGCTCTTTGAGACAGTGATCTTGGCAGTTCTTGAATGGCAGTGAACTTCATACTCTTTTATTTACACTATTCTATAGCAGAGTAGAAGTGTGTACCATTTCTAATGAATGGGGATGGAGAAAGCTTTACTGCGTTTAGATATGAGCTGGCATTAGCAGGAGCTAAAATAAGGCCTACAGAAATGAAATGGCAGAGGGAACAGACTGTGGAAGAAATCAGACTGTGATTGTGGCTGGGAGGGTTTGGGCATGTTTAATCTGAAGGGGTTCCTTTACATGAGGCAAGGACAGGGATGGAGCCCCTTGTGTGGGGTTTGGGCTCTGTTTGCCACTTCTGTGCCAAAGGCTGCAAACTGGAACTGGTTTGGCTTTCATGTGTTTGTCATTCTGGGCAATACTCTGTGGTAAAACTGAAATTACAAAGAGTAGAGTTTGATTTTGAGTTCTAGAAGAATGTAAACTAGATTCTTTTAAAAACTGCTTCCTTTGTTGAAAGGAGGTGAGTACCTGGGGCCTGCCAGAGAAGTGTGGCCATACACAATGTCTGCATGACACACAGGAGTTATTTTGATTTTGATTGAATAAATAATGAGAACAGCCTAGCTCTACACAACTAGGTTTTGGTGTTTATTTAAACTGCAACGTAACAGTCTCTTTAACAGGAAGCACAGTTGAATAATCACCTGATTACATCTTGACTGTGTTTTTGATACCTGTCTTTCTGAACACAAGGAGAGTTTTTTGCCTTTGTGGTCACTGCAGCAGATGTGAAACAGTCAAAGGAAAGTATAGTTTCTGCATTTTACTGCACTTGCATTAATCTGCTTGGGAAAGGGGAATTATCTCTATTTGTAATTTGTATAAATTAATAACCCATTAAAATCATTGGAAAATAATGCACTTCTGATTCAAGGGGTCAGAATGTCATAAAATGTTATGATTATTAAATTACTACAAGTGTCTTCTACATGTTTATCCTACCATACAGCAAGGTAATGGGGCTTTAACTTTATAATTGACTTAAACTCTGACAGGGAATTCTGTGACTAAAATAAACCCTTTATTTCATGCAGCCATCTCTGTTTCTGAACCCTGGTGACTTGGCTTATTCTTTTGCCTTCTGGTTATCTCAGTAATAGTATGTCTTGATTAAGGACTGCAAGGAGCTTTTACATCTGTTCTTCTCACAAAGCTTTGTAGGATAAAGTAGGCCAAAGATACCTCATCATGCAAACTATGGACCTCCAGCTCTTTCTTTCCCTCCAGATTTAATATTGTGTTCAAATAAAACTGGAACTATGAAAGTAAAGCCAAGGCACTTAAATGAATTTTTTGCAAGCTCTTGAAGAAATTAGTAATGAAATAATTAAATGTATATGACTGGATAAAGAAAATGAAGTTATTTTCCTGCCAGCTATTAGGAAATATTGTCATTATCCTATAGGAAATCAGAGTTCACCATCTCAGTAAAACAATAATCACACTTATTGAGGTGAATAGATCAGCGAGAACAGTTATTGTGAAACTGAAAGGAAAAAGTGACCTCTTATTTACAATAGAAATATCTGATAACAGCTAAACACGAGTCTTGTCCTCAGGTCACGTTCTCTAGAAGACTAATTGGAGAGAATTAGACATTAATTAAACTTAATGTCTGCAGCTTCATAGACAGGCTTTGAAGCTTCAACTGCAGTTGGCAAGAGATTTTAGACCTGGGTCTGAGTTCCAGGCCCGCAGTGGGGTGGAAAGCACACCTGTGGTCCCCTGCAAGCAGAATAATTCTGTGATTCTGTGAGCCCTGACCTTTAGCTGGCACTTTGGTCTTGCCACTGAGCAGTTCCTCCTACTAATCAGGTCCACAGGGACCAAGGGGCTGGACTGTCCCCAGTCCAGCATCCAGAGGAGTAATTTATAACTACTGAGTAAGGGAGAAATACTCCTGGACTGGAAGGGTTGCAGTTTTTACCTGCTTAGCTTGGGTATAAACTAACAAGCAGCCAGATCCTGTGTTTACATAAATCAGCATAGCTCAAAAGAGCTGTTTCAGTTTGTTGAAGAAAAGAGGGACCCCCCAGGATATGAGTCCTGCAGGCTCAGGGTGTGGCACTTGGGTGAGTTTGATTTGCTCAGGAGTAAAATGCCCACTATCTCTCCTGAACTAAATGTTTATTGCACAGTTCTAATCCAGGTTTAAGGCTGACTTAAATATCGTAACAGTTGCAAAATAAACATGTAGTCTGCTCATTTTGGGGGATTTGTTTTTACAGCAGTCATACACGGAGAACCCGATTATTGATGGTCCATTTTTCTAAAGCTTCTGCCATCTCGTGCACTTTTGGTATTGCTGTTTTTTTCTCAGTTGCTCTTAGAGGCAATATTAACAGATGGTGTGCATTGCTCATTAAATCTGCATCTACACCTCTCCAAGGACGGCAGAGATGTTGGGAAACAGACCATGTTACTGCAGAAAGTGCTCAGGAGCTTGGAACTTACTGTGCTGTTCATAAGCAGTTTTCACTGTAACTGTAGAGTTATGACTACGTTGGTGACATAATTCTAATTTAGCCAAGTCCAGCTTTGGGCCACTTTCTCACAAATTGGGTAAAATGTCTGTGTTCCTTTCTCCCTCCCTGTATTAGTGGTTTCGGGGTTTTTTATGTTTTAATGCTGAACGTGAAACTTAGAGATCTGTAACACTTTATATCCCACCTCCATTTACATGTGTCACCTGAGGTACCTTGCCTTTTCCCTGAGATCACTTTCTCTGCAATATTTAGCTCTCCTTTTTGTCCTGATGGCACTTTGAGTAGATGAACTATAGAGACGTTCCTTTTAGGCTTTCTCAGCCTGAATGTGCCTTCGCTGCAGAGGCAGAGCTTTGATGTGCGAGTCGAAAGGGTATTGTGCCAGTGTGGAATTTGCTTTCCTTATGTTTCTCATTGGTGGTGAGAGATGCAGAAATCCAACTAGCGGATAAGAACTCTCATTTCAGGCTTCTTTATTACTCTGATTTGGGACTGATGGGATCTGACTGGCAGTCCCAAACGCATCAGTGTAACCAGAAATAGGGTGGTCCCTTCTTGTTTCCCTTAAGCTTTTCTTTAGTAAAGTGTTGGATCAGATAGGTTAAGTTGTTGATTCCATGGTTCATGGAAAGTTAGGATTTAGTTCCCATTTCTGTCATAGCTGACCTGTTTTAGGGATAAGGAAGCTGGAAAGTGGACAGTACATGAAGTGGAAGTGAGATCTACCCCTACCATGTTTACAGAAAGAAAACAACCCTTCTCTGTTTGAACCGGTCTAAACAGGCACAAAGAGAACTGAAAATTCAGCAATCTCTCCTAGTATTTTGTACTTTTATGATTTTCTGTTGGCTAGGGATATTTCATATTCTGAAAGCAAAGTCTAAATAAAAAGGTATTTTAAATTAATCAGTTTCAATAAAGAGCTAAAAAATGCTGTATATGCACTCCTAGGATGACATTAACCTAGTTTGAATTAATTTGGTTTCTTTATTTGGAAGAGGCTGAAGTGAATCCAATAAACCCAGTCTAAATTTATCCTATACAATTTCTGAGCATAGACAAGACGACTGTCTACCTTATATGCACATTTTTTCCTTGCAGTTTACAATAGGCAAATGTTATGGAGATTTGCAAAATGAAGGGGCAACATAAAGCAGCATCAAGAAAATAAGACATTTTTTAAGTTCCCAACTTAAGGAAATGAAGAGTGGGACAAAGTGCTCTTTCATGTACACTTAATAGAAGTGGTGTCCCTAAGCATGACAATATCTCATTGTGCTAATTACCTACCTGCCACTGAGACTATATTTGCCAGTAGCACAGCAGGATTCATCCTCATCCATAAAGGTGGATCTGTAATTTAAAATAATAAAAATGAGAACTGAAGCTTCTCCACTGAGTAACTGGAAGGCTTAAGCTGTGCTTAGTTCTTGTGCAAGTCCTGCTTCTGATCCCATTAAAACTGCTGAAGTTTTCACCACTAACTTTCACTCTACCAAAACTGGACTGTGGGGACACCAAGTGACTTTCACCTAAGATATTTCAAAGCTTGGGTAGTTTGAGTTCATTCATTTTGGTCCTGAGGATAATTTTCTTCTCCTCTTCACCCTCTGTCATTGTTTGCACCCAATCCTTAGTTCTGAGTTAGGAGAGAAGTGGGATCGGTGAGAGATCCCCCTCAGTGAGGACCAAAGAGTATTTGGTTGTGAGGGTTGGAGGAAGAGAGGAGTGAAGGAACAGATAAAAGGATGAGGATACAGACTAACGGGGAGGGTGCTGGCAGTGCAAGGCAGCACTGAGATTGGGTGTTTCATGGGGCACTTGGCCAGAAACAAATAAGAAAGAGCATTGATGACAGTCCACTTTCCTAATTGCTTTTGGTTCTGCTCCTAAATAGGAATTGGGTTGGCAGCTCCGATCGGAGCAAGACAGTCTCTTTGTCTGAAGAGTCACAGAGATACAGAGACCTTGACTATTCAGTCATCAAATTTTATGTTTTAAAGCCCTTAACTTTAACAGGGCACAGAAACTGTCAGAATCCTCAAAGACAAAATTGTTAATAACTTAAATGCTGAAGTTCTCCGCTATGTAGCTGTTGACCTTTGAGGAGTCCGACTGCTTACTGAGATTATTTCATTAGTATTTGCACATTGACTTCCTGCCAAAAAGTCAATCTGCTTTTCCTTTGCATGGTTTTGTTATTTTGAAGGTCTTCAGCTGTGGAATAAAATCCGCTATGTAACGAGGAGCTGGCAGAGTTGGAAGCTTTCCAGGAAAAACCTTCCCAGGTTAAACTCTGGTGATGCTGAAATATTACACGTGTTTTCTGTGGCCTCCTTTCCCTAGTGCCTTACCTAACAGAGCTGTTCCTGAAGAAGGGCAACAGTTAGTTTGAGTTCCCACTGCCCCCGAGAGAATCTTCTACTTGTTATCTCCAGGATGGAATTTATTTGAATTTGGGACCTGTGCTTTGCTTTTGCTCTTTATCAGCCTCAAAACAGTTGTGGGTTTTTATTTTTGTTTTAAAGATGTCTATGATGAGCTTAATGATTCCTTTCATAGAGTTGTTTGGTTGTGATATGTGACAGTATGGATCTTGTGTCATATTTAGGAGCTCACCATTTCTGCATTGTTGAGGACACACAAGGTATCTAAAATAACATGTAAGTATCACAATGGTATCACAAGGAAAGGCTGTTTCAGAACGGGCTGGTTTGAAGGCAGATTTACTACTAGTGGCCACCAGGAAAATGTCAATTCATTTCTGATACAGAATCAAAAAGGAGGCAAATGCAAGTACATCACCTTTTCTTTTTTCTTTCCTTCCCCCGATCTCCTCCCCAAAATTGGGGGAAGGTCAAAATGTCACCTGAAAGATCTGGATGGAGGTAGCAACTTCCTATAGGCATGTCTGAACCACGAATGTCCTATTTACTGAGCCTGCAGGGCTGAGATCAGTTTTCTTATGATAGACAGAAATTGATGATCCTGTCAAATACTTACAGCTTGGAGGACAAAGGTATGTTTTATAACTTATTATTAGGCTCTGAGTTCTATCCTTTAGTATATTGGCAGGGCCTGCATTTCACAAGGGATACACTAAAGTAATTCTCATGTTCCAGTCCAGTGGAGTGAACAAACAGCTGCATTCTGCAAATGTTGCACATTCAGGAGCAGTTTCAAGGAGAGCCCAATTAGAAGCATATGAAGGCAGCCTGGCCTGTCTCCCTGGGATAGGGGATGCCTGAGTGGGGTATTCATCTAGTGCCTGCCAGGATGGAGCTCTCCTCCTAATTGGGGCTTTTGGATGCTACTACAGCCCAAATGATAGTGTGCCCAGCAAGTCAGCAGAGTGCCACTGATCTTCCTAAATATACATCTGGCTACAGGCTGTCTCCTCCTGGAGGTGAGAGCTGGGGGCCTCTATCATTCTCAGTTATTTCCAGGTTAATACAGTGGAACCTCTGGTTCAGGAGATTTCTAAACCTCCAGCTGTAATGGCTCGAAGCTTTTAGATGAAGGATCTCTCTTAGCTGCCTATTTTTGCTTTCTTTTTTCTAACACTTTTGCTGCTTAGTATTGCTGCAGATCAACAATTCCCAAACTTGCTTGTACCTGTATCCAGGACATGGAATAACAGGAGATGGAGCAGCTTTGAGAATATTTGGCTAGAGAAGGGAGAAGAGTGTCCAAGAGCTGGAACAAGAAGTGTCCATGGATGTCAGGAGCTTAGAGATTTACCCCTGTTTTGCAGTCCTCCCCCATGGGTTTACTCTCTTTCAGAACCATTGCTAAAAAGCAGCTCAGCTCAAGGCCTGTGTCCCCTGGTTCTTTCCTTGCTGAGTGCAGTGCCTGCCCTTTGTTCAAGCATCTTTTTACTGCTGTAATTGCTGATCTATGAACTCACGTCCCCAGAAACATTCCCTCTCCCACTCCCAGAAGCTCTTCCGTAACCCACTCTTGAAGGAAGCACTCATGTCTCATGTACTGGGTTCTTCCCAGGTTCTTTGATCTGATCTGTGTTGTTCTTTCATATAAATTACATTCACATCTATTATGGTTGCAAATATTATGCCCACAGATGTACAGCACATCACACACATACATATATTTGCATACATAAGCATGATAAAAATGGAGTCAGCATCTGAGAGAAACAGATTTCCTTGGTAAGCTCAAAATAAGCTCCAAAGCCTACGTGTTATCAAGTGAAGAGCTTTGGGCTGGGTCTCGGACTGGCTGGCTGGGTGAAGGCAGCTGTGCTGGGTGCTGGGTGGGGACAGCAGCAGACAGTGGGTGTGGAATGAATGGTGGAGGCAGAGAGGAAAGGGGGGCGGAAATAGGTCTGAGAGCCACTTAGGTGTGGGGTAAAGAGGAAAGACCTAACCTTGTAAGCATTTTGATAGGCACTAAATTATGCTTTTTGTGAGATGTTTTTTAGTTTTATTAAAAAATGAGAAGACAGGGAAGTGAGGAGTTCATATACACTCACAATCTAAAGTTACCTTAACACCTTAGAAATACCAGTGCAAGGGTTGTGTGGGGAAATACACCAATTTAGCACATTCTTGTTTTATTGCAGAGGTTCTGGGATGCAGTGAATAAAGGAAGGGATTGCAGGAAGAGGAAAAGATAGTCACAAAGGAATTTAAGGCTTATCTAGAGAATAGAATTTTATCACTGTCTCTGCCAGACTTTTTGTTGCTTGGCAACACACTTTAATCAAACTTTTCAAGGGTGGTCACTAATTGTGTGTTCCTTTTTTCCTCCAAGGCCTGATTTGCAGAAGTGCTGAGCAGTTACAGCTAAAACAGGTCAATGGGAGAATAATTTTTTTATTTATCAAATGATCTGCAAATCTAATACTGTAAAAAAAGATACACTGGGGTCATCAATTGGCTAATCAAAGGTAGAGAATATCTTTCTCTGACTCTGGCATTCCTGTGTACATTTGTAGAAGAGGGACACAACCTCTTCAGGAATGCTCAGAAATCAAACATTTTGGGAGTTTGAATTGTGCTAAAAATCCATAATACTTCTACCTTGAAGTGCCAGCAAGTCTGGCTGACATGGCCTTTCATGGCACTGCCTGGTTGGCTTCAATTAATGAGCCTTTGAGGGTTTTCTTCTGCACTGAAGGTTTAAGCAGTAGCCCTTTCTAGCTCAGTCCTAGGTCAGGGCCAGGAAAAACCTCCTCAAACAGCCATCTCAAGGAAAGCATAAAGCAAAGCCAGTTCCCTCCTTTTACCCAGTGTTTTTTACTTCCAAGTGCCAATCTCAGCTGAATTTCTACCAGCTTACCTGACCCAAAACCATTAGGTTCTTATATAATTGTTGGGTGCTGATCTGGGTTCAGATCATGTTCTGCTGATACCACAGCTTTGGCATGGCAGCAGTCCTCTTGTTCACTGTGGCATAGAATGAGGTTTGGAGACCTTTTCCATCCTAGAATTCCAGACAGGTCTTTTTGAGGGGAGAAAACACTGAAATTTCTCTTATTATTGTCATGTTACTGTAGGATAACAGTAATGTGACCGTGGGCCATATGTAATGAGGTGGCTGCTTTCATCCAGCCCCTGAAGTGCTGCTTAATCTGTATTGAGGATCACAGACCATTCAACTCTTCTAATGCATAGAGGAGTGTTAAAGAATGTCTATATTAGCCTTTTATAAAAGGATACCTGCCTGTGTAGGAGGTAAGTAAAACATGTCATATTTTAATCCATTAGGAGTGACTGTGGTTCTTAATTCAAAGCCTCGAGAAATGTAAGCTATTAAAACTGTGCTTTCTATTCCTATAGTACCTTTTACTCCAATATCTCAAAATGTTTTCCACTCCCTGTTATACAGAAATAAAGAGATGCTGCTGCTCAGTGTGTACAAACCTCTTTGGGTAGGTCAGAGCTGGTTGACTCATAGTTCACTGCCAAATCAGAATAGTCGTGCTTTGCACTGCATTTCCCAGAGATAATTGCCCAGACAGACTATAAAGTAATGAAAAAGGTGCCTTGAGGGTCTTGAGGCCTCCAGGTCCAAATCTTGTGTCGTTCTTAGTGCAGATTTATGTGAGGCAGGGCAGCTGGTTGATACTCAGAGTTGAAACAGGGTAAATGATGCCAGTTTTTATTGCCTTAGTTAAACCCAATGCAAATGTCTGTGTTAACATTTTAAGTGGATTCTGACCTCATTTATGTTGATTTATGGGTGAAATTGTGTTTACAGTTGTGACACTAACCCAACTAATCCTGTACTAGTTTCTATTGACTGACTTCACATGAATTGATGGAGCCCCTGGGTTTGCGGACAAGATTTTGACTTTGTGGGGAAACAGAGCCAGGCAGAAGGATGCTGATGGATAAATGATGAATCATACAAAATGCCTGTTTAGGATGGTAATTATCCTGAAGAAATAGATTATTGTATGTCCCTAATGTCACTTACTACTGTCAAGCACTTTTCACCACAGCACCAGTGCACATGAAGCCACACTAAACTGAAGAACGTAGCTGAGTGCAGATGGAAGGAAAGTGATGCTATTGTTTAAGCAGGCATTTGGAGTTTAGGGTTAACTTAGTTTCCTTACTTAGTCTGTCTTTAGCATTTCTTTGTCACTTTTTTATACCTGGGATGAATGAAAAGTTGTTCAAGGAAGAGGAGAAAGATTGGCACTTGAGATCGGAGGTGACAGGATTTTAGAGCTGTTGTGCTTTTGGAGACAGTTGAAATTTGTGGAGCTGCTGGATCACCTTGACATTTCCTCAAATTACAGCAGTGTTATCTGTGGATTCCCGCTGTGTTTAATAGCAACAGACTGCATAATGCCTAACATTTTAATGTGTGCTTAGCCTCTGATCTGTGACAGGCCCATAATTGTGTATTGAAAAGTCTTTGAAGATGTCTGATGAGAAGTGATTAGTGATCACTTTTAGATTATCGACTTAATTTCCAAAATGGAATGTCTAGGCTTTTGGGGCTTTGTTTGTTTTAATACTCAGTAATGTAGCTTGATGGCCCACAAAACCTTTTTTTTTTTAAGAGTAGCTACCAAAAAAATTAAAGGCAAGAATATGTTGACATCCTTATATCCTTATGTGGTAAAGATAGAGTTTGCTAAATGCCAGTCATGCCAAAGTGTCATTTTACTCATGCAAAATTCACCAAAAAGTTCTGCAATTGAATTAATTAAATACCACCCAAAGGAGCAAAAGTGTTCTTTTACTGCAAGCTATTTCTGGGATAGGGGAGAAGGAAGGCTTTAGATCTCCTTTCCACTCAAATCCAATCTACTGTTATCCCTACAAAGAGTATTAGAATAAATATTGCCCTACTACTGCTAGGGTAAATATCGAGAATTATTGGATTGCCATTGAAGAAGAGGATATTTTAAGAAAGCATAAACCCAAAATTTATTGGTTTTGAGTAGTCCTCTGGTTCTCTGGGAGTAAACAAACCTTACTTACTTCCTTAATACCAAAGCTGGTTTTGTTCACTGTTCTGACATCTCCCACATCTCTTTCTGCTTTCTAATGGCACAAAATAATAAGAAGAAATGACAAATGTTTGTAAAGTAAATATTGTCACTGTTGGGTGGACCTCCTGCTGGCATAACCCCGTACTGAACCAGCTGAGCTGTGCAGCAGGGAGACAAGTCCAGTGCCACATTCCTCGTATCTTCTTAAACCCTACTGAGGGCTGCAGTGTGGAAAACCACAGCTAAAGAAATCCTTACTCAGAGTGAAAGACTGTGATACAGACGGGTCACAAAAACCCCTTGTGTTTGTTCTGGAACGATCCTCAGGGAGTGTTTGAAGTCATCAGAATTCCTATGGGTTGGAATGTTTCCAAACGCTGCTATGAGAGCACCATTCATCAAAACATCGTGTTCTGCAGAGTGCTGTGTCAGTCTTGCTAAATCTTATTAATCATCACTTGTACAAGAAAACTCTGAGTTACATGGGCTGCTGGCATTGCTCTGAGTTACAGCCTCCAGCTCCTTATGCTGTACCGATAAGAAGACCATAAACAATTTGAGAACCACGAGGTGAAGGAAGGACATGGGCTAACTTTGCAAAATAGAGACACATACAGGAAGGACTTGGCCAGAAGTCTGAAGGTCAGCAGAAGTTTGGAGCAGGTTAAATTCCTTGTTCTCTAGCTAAATAATGAGGTGTCCCAAAAGTCCTGTATTTTATACTGGTTTTGGCATATGACCTCTACAACTTTTTGGGGCTGCAAAAATTACCAAAAGAAAAAATAAAATAAAATAAAATAAATAAGAGCAGTCTTATCAACATATTGCTGCACAAAGTTGTGTTGGGGGAGAAACAAACAGATGCCACGTACACAGTACCATAAGGATTCAAGAAAACATGATTCCTTTTAGGTATGTGGCTGGATCAGCTTCAAGCATGTGTGGAAGGGTGGGGATCAGTCTGACTAGTGTAAAGTAAGTTGGCATCTTCTGGTGCTGAGCTTAGTTTCCTCTGTGGCTGAGTGAAAACCTGGCATTGTCACATGCCAGTTGCAGTGAAACTGGTCTGGTATGAAGTGGAAATGTGGATGAAGGACCCCAGTGTAAGATCCTTACCACACATCCAGTTTTGTCATCTAATTTTGACCCTGTCTAACAGAGCTCAAAATCAAGTTTACAGAGTCACTAGTGTTGTTCCTTGCATAATCACTGGCCAGAGATGGACTTTGCTTTGTGTGCATTATTCATCAGCCCTCGCTGGGTTTCCCTCGTGGTTAGTGTAGAGTTTCATGAGCAGCTCAGCAGGCATTTATGCCAAAGGGAGAACTAAAATGAATTCAGTGAGTTTCTCGTGGCAATTGTAGTATCTATGAGACTAATGTCAAACTTTCTTAATTTGTTTTGACACAAGTAATAGTTTGTTTGCTTTAGAGCAATTTCAGTACTCCAAATATTTATCTTTTTTAAATTGCTAGTCTCCTGACTGGTTTGCCTGGTATTTGGGAGGTTATTTCAAGTGGACTTCAGAGTTTATAGACTGGCTGAGATTCTGTGCATAAAATTCAGTATATTCCAGTTGGAAGATCAGAGGAGTGGAAGTAACTTCCTACAGAGTTGGACTTTTCCCATCAGCATCATCACTGACTTCTGCTTGTCTTTCCATTCCCTTCTCTGCTTGTCCTCTGCAGCATCCAGGTATGATCCAGATCTGATCCTGCAGCCAGGGAGCCACACCAGCCTGGAGCTGGGTACAGTGGCTAAAACAGCAGTCTGTATCTGCTTGGATATACATATACATATATATATAGAGAGAGAGAGAGAGAAATAGATGGGTAGATATATCTCATGTGACTTCAGGCAAGTCATGGTAAAGGAAATGGCACATCAGTTGTCAGCAGAATGTGGTTGATACTCCTCTTTCAAGACTGCAGATGTTTTAGGAGGACAGCCTGGTTGGGCAGGCCTTTTTCATCTGTACCCACAACCCCTTCTGCATATATAAATCCAAGGCCTGAGTGGGAAAGGCTGCAATACAAGGAAGGAGGGAGGTACAGGGGATGCTGTGTTTATGAAATAGATCTGTAGATGTGCATATCCCACTGTTCTGCGTTCCCATCTACAGTGCTCAGCATATGTGGAGGGCGCAGCAGGCATTTGTTTGTGGATAATCAGGTATGGGATGTCTGTGTCCCCAGGGTATGTGGTGTGTTCTTCAGGCAGCTGCATGGCAATGAATTTGCCAGAGTTTTTTGTTGAAGCATTCTCTGATCAGAACTGAATGCAGTAAGAATCTTCCCTGAAAGAAACAAAGCAGCTCTGAATTGGCCTGAATTCAAGGACATTCCCCTCTATTTCTCATATGTTGAAAGCTGCTGTGCTGGGCCTCCGGGAGCTGCTGCTGTTGGGGTGTGTTGCTTTGTACTGTTGCACTGTGGGTGTGTTTTTGAAGTTGAAAATCTATTCGTGTCAATAGATGGACAACTCTTCAGTGTTTTTATAGCTTAAATGATGTAAGCAATGAGTATCATTGATGGACTGGTGTAAAGAACCTGGGTAACAGGTGGAGTGCTCTCTGGTTTTCAGAGGACACTGAAAATTACCATGCGTCTCTGCTTTAGATATGGCTGGTTCATAAGGAAGGAAACACATGCATTTAAAATCTGTGACTTCTGTTTCCAGCCTTGAGTTTGTTTTGTCCTCACTAAAAAAAATTCTTTGTTCTTACTGCTGACAAGAACAAAAGTCTGTCTGAAACTTCTGTGGATTTTGACTTGGAAGAAACAGGACCACAGAGATGAAAAGAAGGAAAGCCAGGAAACCCCGGATGAAATCTTTGCAGTGGCATATTTCTTCTTGCAGGTTCCTTGAAATAGATACATTTTTAAAATTCCTGCCTTTGGTGGCTTTTTAATTTTTCCTTTATCTGTATCCAAAGTCTCATCTCTCAAAAGGCAGGGAGACCAAGCTATGAACAGATACATAAATGAAGGCGGGTTTTTTTCTACCTGGGATTTCTGCATCAATAATTTAGAAAGTGATTAAAATTCTAGAACAGCAAAATGAAGCAGGTACATAAATCACAGCCAGTGTGAAATACCTTCCATCTTAACTTCAAAATGAAACAAGAGAGAAAAAGAAGCCTTTCCCTATCACTGCTTTTGCCTCATGGCTAAAGGGGCTGAGAAGGATGAATGGGAGCATCTTTGCATGGACCAAGAAGCCAAGAAGTGTAGTTGGGTTCAGAAGGATAAACTGTGCTCTACAATTACCCAAGGTGGACAGAGCTGCTTTATTTCTAGTCAGGACTATTGTTGGTTGGGGTAGGAATAACAGAATAGCTGTATCAGAGTGCCAGAGCAGCACTGCTGTCTCAGGAATCAGTCCAGAGAGGGGGAAGGGAATGCTTTCTTCCAGGATCAGTGGATAAACACAACTCTGGACAGATGGATGATAGAAGTAATCTCTGAGGGATATTCCACAGAAATGCAGGGAAGCAAAAAGGGTGGGGGAGGTATGGAGAGTGATGTCTCCTG
The DNA here is from genome assembly GCA_035222235.1 of Margarornis squamiger. Taxonomy (NCBI): domain Eukaryota; kingdom Metazoa; phylum Chordata; class Aves; order Passeriformes; family Furnariidae; genus Margarornis; species Margarornis squamiger. The sequence goes on from JAWWTY010000038.1 coordinate 5,426,436, forward strand.
GCAGGGTTGGGAACACGACAAAGTTTAAAAAAAAGTAAAGTTCTTTCCCACCTTTGTTTGACAAGTGGGATAAACAAGCAGTGCTTCCATACTGGTAACATTTTTAGGAATCTCTTTTGAAAATACTCCACAAAAAACCACTAAAAGCTGTATGTTGAGGTATTTTATATGGTTGCCATCACTGTAGTATCTAAGCAGTAATTGATGAATTGGAATGTTGATACAATACAACATGGCTGGCAACTGAGATGGGCAGAATACATTCTTTTCCTATTTGCCTTGTCTTACCCTGGCAGGTGTTCGGACTGCAATGACCTTTCCCTCTTGCTGCTCCTCAGCTCCTCCCCTGCGGTTCAATTTTTCCATAATGATTCCCCATCTCTGATTTTAGAAGTCTGGGAAAAAAGCTGCTCTTCCCTTTTCCCAGGTTTGGATAACCTTTCACCCTAGTAGTGCTCCCTTTTATTCGTAGGGGTTACTCCTCTTTGGGTTATGGGCGGGTGAGTGGATTGAGGTATTGATAAGACAATTTTCTTATCTGCTTCCCTAAACTGCATCTTGTGTTGTAAATTAAATTTATGACAAGTAAATTAAAGCTGGTGGTACACAATGTTCAAGTTTGCTTTGTGGCCAGTTTAATACAAGTGGGATTCTGAGCTTGCACTTTGTTCTATTAAATGATTTGGGGTTCATAATGATAGTAGTGGGGAAGTGTAGCAGCACTTACAACCTGGGATAGCTCTGTACAACGCAGGGCCAGAGTCTCTGCTTGCTTTTTGGGGACTGTAAGAATCGTTTCTTTCTGAGAGTTACTCTAAGTTCCCCCAACAACCTCAGAAGCAAATATCCTTCATTAGTCCTTTTTCCTTGCCTCCAGTAACATACACTTATTTTTCACAGCTTTTCCAGGAATGTGAAAGAAAGAAACTTATATAAACCCCCTGTATTGTTAACATGGACCTTGGAATTTTTTTATAGCCCACGGCATCTCATTGTTTGGTAGCACACAGAAACAAAGCTGATGATGCTAACCCTTTTTGGCAGTTTAAAAGGAATTTAGTAAGTTCATTGCTATTCAAAATTCTTCTATACTTGCCATATATAGTAATGGGAATAAGCATAAACCAGGCCCTCCTGAAAATCTGCATGATGTACTGACAATATTTTGAGCAAGTCAAGATCTGCTTTAGTCTGAAACAATACTTCACTGTTGAAAAATACATCACAGTCTTGTTAACACTCCTCACAGTACTGCTGCTTACTGGAAGAAAGGCTGTCACTTATTGATTCAGAAAAATTAGCTACAAAGTTGGGTTTCCCCCCTCGCATTCTGTTAAGAAATGTCTTGTGACTGAGAACCAACTCTTGCTGGAAACTGATAAACTGCAGTGTGATGGTGGGGAGCAATTGCAATAAAGCCTCATTATGGCGGGCTCCATTTCTGTCATGATGCAACTGTCTGAAATGGCTCCGTGTCTTGGCTTATCCTCTGACATCAGATTTCTTCTTGATGCTGGCAAAGCTGTTATTATATGGCCAGAAGAACACTTTTTTGACTTTGTGATCTCAGAAAGAGCCAGGACATAAAGTTTAAGTGCTGAGGATTTAGGTAGCCCAGTGAGCTGTGAGATGATCTGGATTAGTGCCCTGACTGCCAACCCCAGGACGCCTGGAAATCTGGGACTCTGAATCCAATTCAGTGTAATCACAATAATTTTGCCTCCCCTTTGCCATTAGCTTTTGAAGGACGGGATTGTTTGTCACGATGGCTTTTGTTTCTGTGTGGTGATGTCAGCCAGGAGAAAAGGAGTCTTCCTGTCTCAGGAATGTGCATCATTCTTTGTTGACTGAAGTTGGAATAATTTACATACAAGACCTACAGACTGCCACTCTTACTTCTGCTCAGTTCTCAAGGGAGACTGAAGGCACCCTCTCCTCTTTTTCAGTTATGTCCCTTTGTCAGGACTGTGGAAAATGCTCCTAATAATATTTCTGAAGCATTTTGAATTCTCTGCACAGGATATAGCTCTGAAATATTTCCATGTTCAGGACTGCAAGTTTTTGTGTGCTGTAAAATTCCACAGGGTTTGAGGCTGCTGTGTATTTTGTAGGATTAAGCACCTAATATTGATGCCATGCCATTCTTCCTGCGGTTAATTAGAAGACCTTGATTTTTACCCCTTGAGTTTGCCTAAGTAATGATGGATACTCAAATTCTGGACCCAGCTTCCTCAGGGGAAGACTGATGTGAATTCTCTTTCCAGAAGCCAGAGATTTGGGAAAAGAAAAAAGATATGCCTGTGGTAGCTAACAGGACAGTCCCCAACTGTTTGTGCCACTGCTGATGGATAACTTTGTGTTTAGAGAGTGCAGAGAGCAGCTTGGGTCAGATACCTGATGAGACGTCAAGATCACATGTGCTTCTCAGGAAGGAACTCGGTGGTTTCCTTTCAGAGGAAACCCTGTTAATTTGGCATTAATAATGTATTGAACTTTAGAGGCTCAAGGATATTGAGGCCATTTCTCTGAATTTGCTGTGTCCCCAAACCGCATTGAAATTGATGGGAGTGGAGGGCACATGGTGTGAGGGGAAGGGCTGGTGTGAAGTTAATATCAGAGGATGTCTTGCTGCTTCTTACAGCATTATTTTATAAAGCTCTTCAGACTTTACATCTACATGTAATTAAATAGCTCAGCAGAGAGAGGAGGCTGTTGTGTGTGCTGGTGCTCCCATCAGAGACTCTGGGGAAACACCAAATTTTAGGGTCCCTGAAACCCTAAACACGCCATCAGTGACTGAGGTGAAAGGTGCTGAGTCTGGTGTCACCCTTTGAATTTCCCACACTGCTTGCAATCAGGATTATATTCTAATTGCTGTAATACAGCTGTATTTCCCCCCAGCATTAATTTAATTGCTTTGATTTCTTACAGTACTTCAGTTTTGCTGCAATTTTGACCCTTGTGCCAGAGAAGGAAGAGAACAATCCCCCATTCAAAAGTAATGTGAATCCCACAGATATGACTAGGATCTGAGGAAACAGAGGCTTGTATCCCTGCTTGATAGTATTTGTTGGTAGAACCTTCAGTATTCTTTCACTCAAAGCTGCTCAGACAGGAGACAAAAACTACATGAAAGTTCCCTGTCTCTTAATTTTTTCAGAAATGAAGAAATTACAAAAAAGTATTATTTTAAAAAGTGAAGCAAATATAACACTGCCTTAGTATTCTAGCCATGCTAGCCAAAAGGTACTGGAAGAGGGCAAACACAGTCTTTTGCATTATGTGGTTTAACTCTTGTCACACTGAAAGGAGAGCAGCTTTAAAGGGACATTTGGTGCTCTACAAATCGAGTTCGGAACAGTATGGAGAGTTTTGTGTCCACTTGGGTGCAGTGATATAAATTAATTCACCTCACAGTGCAACCCATTGTTTACATTGGTCTATTTACGTGCTCAGGGAAGAACGAGTCAAAATGGTTTCTTACTATTTCTTACCAAAACTACTTCTTACTTAGCTCTTCTTACTTAGCTTTAGATACAACCCGTGGTTTGATTCATTTATATTAGAACTTACATAACAGTCACATGATTGGGCATATAAGATTTATGGGAAAATTGCTTATTACAAGTTGGAACCAGCCACCCAAACCTGTATTGATACAGCTCCCTTTAACAGCCTGAGAGAGCTTGATCATCTCGTGTTCTTCATCAGCATTATTTGGAATGATCCCTGCTTACACATGAGCTTGTTTAAATGGTTTTGGTAACATTCAGAGGTCAGAAGGCAAGGAATTTGTTAAATAATTATATTTCTACCCTCCTCAAACCCAGCTACAGAGGGTCAGGGGCTGCAGCAGTTGGCTGTGTCCTAGTGTTGCACCACATTGTCACTGCTCCCTGTCCTACGAGCCTGCTGCTCTGAAATCTCACCCTTTGGCCAAGGCTTGTAATTGGAATCTTATCAGAAAACAAAATCACAGTGAATAGAAAACGCACAGAATAGTGAAGTGTCTGTGCCACAGCAGAGTTCCCATGGCAGTGCCTTCCTTTTGCCCTCACATGTGATAAAATCAGGTCACAGCTTCCCTAGTGTTGAATACTGCTTGGAATTCACAGCAGCAGTGAGAGCTTTTACACGTGGGGATGGAGAAAGAAGGATTTATGGAATTGGAAAGTATTAACTTAACAAAAGAGCATTTGCATGTTTTCTGAGCAAACCCTTATCCAAAAAAAAAAAAAAGGGGGGGGGGGAATCTGGCACAGCTGATGAAAGCATTTTATTTATTGATCCCCTTATAATCCTTTGTTTTCTTTTTCCTCCCTCATGGTATGGTGATGCATACAGTGTATTCATAAGCAGGCCAACCTTTCTTGTCCTGTAGCTATTAATTTATAAATGATGCTTTATATAGTGCTTCAAGTGTGTGTTGTTGGGGTCTTTTAGTATAAAAAGCTGCATAGAATTGTGAAATAACAGCTGCAATTATGTGCAGACTTGTTTTAAACAAACTAAATATTAATTACGGAGGGCTGAATCTTGAGCTAATTGCATCTGCTTAGTTCTCCTGCTGTCAGGTCCACTTTGTAGATGTGGACTCCGTTTGCTTTAAGAGGCATTTGTTGATGTGAGCCAAAAACTGGTATTTGTATGGCTGAAAGTCTTGAAACTTGTATTTTAGATTGAGTAAGCCTGTCTTCTCTCCAAATTTTAGGCAACCCACCCATGGGTTTAACAGTGAACAAAACAGCAATATGAAATTTAGTAATCAAAGCTACTTAATAATTAAAAAGTATGTACACTATCTTAGATTCTGTAAATGGAGTTTTACAAAATGTATTAAAATTTTTCCCTTTTTTTTTTTTAGACCATCCTGTACTGTTCTCTGCAGGGCTAAATTTCTGTTAGGACTCATGATCTGAAATACTACAGGGAAATGACTCTAATTTTCATTTCTGCCATTAGGCATAGATCGGATTGCTTGTCAGTGGCTGATGAAGACACCTTGAGAGTGATGGAGCTACTCAGAGTGAATTGTGGAACTCTGATGGAAAATCAAGTGGCATTACATAGCTAAGCAATAGGCTTATTCTGGCTGGGAGAAAACCAGCCTAAGGCCTATAAAGTCAATTGTCTGTGGGATACAGAGGGTGGATGTAAGTGAAGATCACACCAGCATCTAACACCTTGTGAATGTTTCTTTCCCTTTGAGTGTTCACCACTGTTAATAGCAGATATGAGGGTTTATTTTTCTTGTAGTATTTTTCTTTCTATGCCATTTTTTCTGTGAATTTCATATCAAAATATTAGCAATGACTTAATGCCTTGCACTAAGTTTATTATGAAACCAATGGCTCATAGTTGCAGCTGGTTTTGGTTTTAATGTCATAGGAGGGGTAACAGTGATAAAAATGTTATCATGTATTTAATGCCAGGGCAATACTAGTCAGGTTATTACAAGCAGGACTCTTAGGATGTAAGTTAAGTAGGGATGAGCACGCAGAGTGACTAATATAGCAATCAGGAGAGCTCAGATCAATAAAACGAAGATGAAAAAAGATCTTTTTCCTAAGTGCTGTAAGCCTGATTCTCCCCAGTCCAGCATTTTTCAACCATGTGAAATGGCAGTAAAGTGAATGGAGATGTCTGATCTGGCAGGATTGCGGCCTTGGCTCATGCCCAGATGTGAATGACATAAATGATGGCATCAGATACAAGCCTTTCTATGTTTCATTTGAGTATAGAAAGTAAATAAGTCATTGTAGAATGGCTGGTTTATATCTTGCAAATAAGCGTATTTACAGAGGGGTGTTCTGTATTAGTGACAGCATTTTGTATGGTGTCACCATCAGCACTCCAGGATGTAGAGTTCTTAGCACTGCAGGCTGTGTGCAGGGATCCCAGCATCTGCCTCGTGGTGTCTGCTGTCTGCTACAGTGGCACCTGCTCACTGTGAAATAGTTTTACTGACCAAGCAGTTAAACATAATGCTACTCCTTTGAGCCTCTAAGCTGGGTACAGTTCCCTGCTGGCTTTGTGGGGCACTGGCATCTCTGCTGTTTGCATTCACTGTGCATTTTATGGTCCTGGACCAGGCTGTTCCCCTGTACGTGGAAGTCACCAGGAAACAAGAATGCACAACAACTTACAGAATTCAGCCTGTAATTTTATGCTCTACAATGAGACATACCTACAAAATCTGACAGAATGAAAGCAACACGTGTCATATCAGCCCCAAATAAATACCCTGTCTCCTCTACAGCAGCTGCACTGAAAGAGATCTGACATAATGGTGTTATATCAGCAGAGCTGCTAATCTCAGATACCAGTGATTTCACTGCCAGGGGAGAGAACACAAATGGAGGTCATGCAATATCCTTGAGCACTTTGGACAAACATGGCATTTTGGACTGGCCCTGCTAAGGGCAGAATACGGTGCTGATGCTAAAAATTGCTGCTGCAGAGCTCCTGGTGCAGGTAATCTGCAGTGTCTGCTCAGATGGCTCTGTTTATTTTGATGCCTTGCAGAAGCAAAAGCCACACTCTAGGTTTTAGTGGTAAAAGCAGAAGTCTCTGAGGTATCACAAACGAAACTTTTTTTCCCCCCCCCCAGATATTTAACCCTCTTTCAGGAACACAGTATTGCTTTCTAGACCTTTCATCTCCTTGTGCCAACAAGGAGCTGCCCAGGAGGAGCTGCAGTGTTGTGGGAGCACCACAGGAGTGTCAGAGGCCACACAAAAAGCCCACGTGTCTCTCTATACACTCCTCGAGTGGGAGAATCGCAGTAAAAGGTACAATAGTTTAACTGCAACCAGAAGGATGCTGGGAGAATTCTGCTGTTCTCAGTGTCATGAGGTGGCACATATGAAAAATCCTTCTTCTTGGCTACAATTCCTGAGCCATAAGGTTGAACCTGTTTACCCAGGCACAGAGCCATTCTGTCAGATGGGCATTGATACCCCAATTGTAGAGACCCTGTGTTGTGTGTGCATCAGGTGTGAGTGTCCCAGATAGGATTCCCAGCAAGGATTGGCCATATGGCTGTTCAGTCTAATTTTATACTCCCTTGTTCCATTACTAATCCAGGTATGGGGCTGATTATGTTTCAAAAATAGGGAACAGCTTTTTTGCTCCTTTCATAAGTCCCCTTGCCCACTTGTGTAACAGAGATCAGAGTAACGGTTTAGGAGAAGATTTTGGAAGACAAACTTCCCTCCCTGGCCTTACCAGACCTCATCCTTCTGCATTCAGAGAAACGGGAGCTTTATAAATCTTTTCCCTTTCTAAGTGAAGTCCCTGTAGGCTCCATCAGAGTAAATCTTTGGCACCAAGCTGGATTTCATATGCACAGCAGAGTGGAAATCTGTGTTCAGTCACTCTCTGCACTACTTTACAGGATGTTTTGCCTGAACTGGTATAAAACATTGAGGTTTCAGGGTTCAAGAAAGAGCATGGCACTGGGGATTGTCTCCCTGGCTGCTCCCCCACAGTCACCAGCTGCCTTGCCTCCTCATTTCTTCAGTGGCCTGTTTTCTGTCAGCCTGCAGTACTGCCAGCATTGCTCCTGCTCGGCTTTAGATATGGCTGGGACACAACATCTTACTTTGCCTATTGTACTTTCTGTGTTTCATTTTCTTGTGAATTGAAGAGATAAGGATCTGATATCTGTGGAATGTGCAGAGTGATGCCAGGTCATGTTCTTCTCTGATAGCTGAAGCAACTGCACAGGCATCCAATTATTTAGTACAAAGCTTTGATAATCTAATTTTCTTGCTCATCTCAAGCAGTCTGTTCCATACTAATGCAGCAGATTGGAAAAAATGTCCAAAAAATCTTATTTTTCCAGCTATTCCTTTTGGATTTAGGTTTACTAAGTATTGGGGTAACAGACTGAAGCAGAGCTGCACAGGCAGAGTCTTTTGCTTTTGGTTTAATTTAAACTCTGAATAATGGATTATACTTTTCTGGACCTGGAATGTATCATTTAGATTGGCCACAGAGTGGGAAAAGGCAATATATTTTTCAACTGTGTATGTTTCAATGAATGATGACAGTAAGCTACTGCATTTGAAAATACCCGTCCTACTCTAAGTCTTAACTTGCTTTTATCTATATATATACTTTTTTCACCTACTTTTAAAATTCATCCGCCTCTGGTTGGTTGAACCAGCTTTAGCTGTGTATATGACTACAAGATGCACTTTAATGCAATGTAATTTCCTGGGAAATTTTAAGTAGAAGAATTATGGCTGTGCGTTGTTGGGACTCACTTATTACTATCCTCTCCTGTTGCTGAAGCATCCCAAAATCTTTAAGGACTTCTGTTGCAGAGCATAAAGGCGTAAAAGTAAGTGTTGAGATGCAAAAAATTGCAATTCAGACTGGATATGAATAATTTTCTGCTCAGCTATTTTGATTGTGGGTTGGGATTTGCCATTTTCCAAATGTTTGTGTACTCCAGCACAACAAAGCCATACACGGTCTGAGTTCTCTAGGCAATGTTATAAAAACTGAAATAAGGAAGAAAATGTCATCTGCAAACTGTAAAGAGTGCACAGTGGAACAGTTCCTTCAGTTTAATGTGGCACCACTCAGTTAATGGAATGGCATCAAGGACAAATCTCCATCCACACATCCCCCATGCCACTGGTGTGCCTGGATTTGGGTAACACAGTGTTGGTCCTTCTGTCAGGAGGTCTAGTTAACTTTTGTTTCTGCAATTTGCAGTCAGTTAAATCACAAGTACTGTTTTGTAACTGATAGAACAGTATGTAATGGTCTTCATCTTGTACCCATTTTAGCCTGAATTTCACATCCGCTTTGTAATTTTTAATGACAACAACCATTTTTATTATTTTGCTGGAACTTTTCCCAGGGTAATTTTGTCTTCTGTAAATAATACGTGATTTAGAAATGAAACTGCAGCACAAAGATGCTAAATCCAGCATCTTCTGTAGCTGCATATTTATGTTAAAGAATTCTTGGTCTTTCTGCAAGAGATTGAAAGTGTCTTAAACAGAAGACCAACCTAAAATTTAAGTTAATGGTGCACAAGGTAACTGAGCTTTCTGTATCTCAGTGGAAGTTGCTCTAAATAAGAACATATCAAGCAAAATGCAAGTGAAGGCAGAACATATTGGCATATCAGCTCTGCTCTTTCATGGAGAAAACTGCAGGTTTGTCTTGCTGTGTGTCTGTGTGCCCTTTGAAAATACTTCCAATTAATAGAGATTTTACATTTTGACCACGAAATTTGCTCCAATTCCTTTTTCCTCCAAGACAAAGAGAAGTAATGACCTTATTAGCAGCAATCACTGCCTGTGGTTCACTCTGCCTCTTCTTCCCACTCAAAGTGAGACATCATTGGAGCACTTGGGAAAGGAGAGGGAGAAACTATTTTTCAATCCTTCGGCTTGGACTCAGGAGTTGACTACTGAGCACACCCTTTTTCTCTGCATTTTCATCCCATATTTAAATTAGAGGTGGCATAGAAATCATCAGTAGTGCTGCAAATCTGCAGTTTCTACTTTAATTACTAACTTTAGTGATCAGCTCTTCAGAAGCAGAGTGTATTTAACTGTTTGAGGAACAGGGACAAGGTTCTCTAAGATGATTCTATAAACTGAATAAAAATCACTTGAGAAATTGAGGAATGACTCTTCCTTAAAAGACTGTATCCTGTTTAGAGTTTCCAAAGTTCAGCTAATTAAATCCTGTGTTTTGCTTAAATTTTATGGTTTCTTTGAATTTTTTTCTTTCTAGCTCAACAAAATTCACCAAAAATCCATGAAGGCTGGTGGGCTTATAAGGAGGTGGTCCAGGGAAGCTTTGTTCCAGGTAAGTGTAATTTAAAAACTTCAGTCTTTATTATTTTTTTTTCACTGGAATTAATATATTTGAATGCGGGGAAGATTGTCTTTGTTTGTTTTTTTTTATTCATTGCAAAGTTTTGAAGTTCACAAGAACTCAACATCACGTTATAGTGAGACATAGACAGGTTTCTGTCAATGCATCAGCCAAAGACTGTGGCTGTTCTCCAGGCAAGAAATCACTTTGAGGACATTCCTGGTTTCTCTCAGTAAAACTAACATGATGTTACTTTGTGCCGGGAGTAGGAAAGGGACAGGGAGGACTGAAAAGCAGTACTGTTGACTGGATGAATTCACTTATGTGATGCAGCACTTCTAGATAATCACATTTGTACAGATTTAGGGCTCCATTAGGACAGGAACTTAATTGAACATGAGCCCAGCATGAAAGTTTCACTGATTTTTGTTTTGCAAACAAGAAACAGTAAGTGAAAAAAATTAAATCATAACTTTGCTTCAGCGAGATTTAGTAAATGATAAATAACCAAGAGGCAGCTAAAAGGATTCTGTTCAGTATGTTTTCAGTGCAATAGAGATGAATATGCATTAATTTGTGTATATGAGCTGTATTTTACAAGGTAAAGTAATACTCCAGGTGCTATGAAAATTGCTACATCTTGGCTCTTGTGGGAGCTAAGACCCTGTAGATCCGACCTGTCATCAGCTATTTTCACTGTTGTTAGGACTGGTACAATCTGACAGCCATTTGAAATACCCAAAATGCTGCATGTCTTGACACAAATACTTGTGCAAATGAGGGGAAATATTTCAGCCCTCAAGTTTCTGGCACTGAAATGCTTCTGAAAGGCACATATGAAAATGAACATCTACAGGCCTGGAGCTTAATTACATATTGATGTAGCATAAAGTAGCTTTTCAGATTTACTTGAGATTCGTTTGGGCTGTCAGTGACACTCCAGTGTGTTGTTGTGTGTGTTTAGTTCCTAATCCTAGCAGCAGGGGAAGAAACCTGAAGAATATGATCACCTGCTTTCAAGATATTTCAGCCTTCCTGGTGTGCATGACTCAGGCAGATGCCCAGGAGAAAGTGAATGAAGAAAATATTTTCTGAACAGACCTAAGCTTAAAGTTATTGAGAGAAATAATTTAATTGGCAGGATGTAAAAAAACCTATGTGACCAGGTAATAATGCTTGTGGTATTCTAGTCTTAATAGTGTGAGAAATTTGGGCTTGGAAACATCGCTGGAAGATGAAGAAGGAAACAGTCATGGGCCAAGCTTCCAAGGAAAACCTTTTAGACTGGTATGCAGGGATGGCATGCACCTCCTTTATGAGAACACCACAATGACATATATGTGTTGAATACTGGACTAACCCAGCACACATCCTCAAGAACTGCTCCAGAAGCACAGCCAGGAGCGGCTCACTGAAGCAGCCATGAGGACAACAAGGCTAATTTGGGGACACCTTTCTTGCAGGCTGCCACCTTGGTTTTCAGTTCAGCTCTGCAGCCTGTAAGTCTCAGCACAAGAGAGACATCCCATGAACTTTTACAAAACAAACTAATTCTTTTTTTTTTTTCCAGCAGCACCTACATTTTGGAGTCTTTGAAAACCATATTTAAAGCATTTCAAGGCTGCATTTATGGTTATGCTCTCAGACTAACACATCACAAAGGATATGCTGGTGCATATTAAGTTTATCCATCCTGGTAGCAGTCACATATCAGATCTCGCATGAGATGCTAATTAGCACCTGAGAGGTGATAGCTGCAGGCAGGCTGAGCGGCTCTTGCTGGAGTTGCTGACTGATGTGCACTGAAGCAAACAGCTACAGCCATCTGCTGAGATGTTTTCTTCCCACAGCTGTTTGTCCTGACCCAGGGCTGGAAGTTAACACCCCAAAAGATCTTAGCAAGGAGGATTTGTCCACGAGTCTGTCACTGCAGTTCAAAACTGGCATCTAGGCTGGTATGATTGACATGAATGCAGCTCTTCAGCTGCTTGGGGGAGCAGCCACGAGCACAGAGATGATTAATTGGGGGCAAGAGCCTTGTAAAACACTCCAGGAGGAGATGCTGGAGTTTGTCTGTCACAGCTTCAGCTGGGTGAATACTTTTTGCCTACTTCAAAGCAAAGTCACTGTCTCTCTTTGAACTATCACTTCTTTCATGTGTAGCTGTGTAAGAATGCATTCAAGAGTGGATCACAGTATGCCTGGGTTAGGATACGCCATTCATAAGTTTTTCTGCTTAATAATCTGTTTTGGGTGCACTTAAGTCAAGTCTTAAAAAATACTCCGGATCCTGTTGAAATTTGTCCTTGAGCAGTTCATGAAATCAAACCACTTCACCACACTCCCCAAATATCCAGACTCCCTATATTCTGGGATAGATTTTAGAAAAAAACATATTTTAAATCCCTTTCTAATGTCTGTCTGGACACAGGTATCTTTCTACTTGATGTGTGTCTCACAGGCAGGGGAGGATGCAGGCAGAGATGAGGAGCAAGATCCCTCCCATCATCCTTGTGCTGCTCAGGGGAGGCAGTGATGGGTCCTGGCAGGTTCTCCCAACCACAGTGACTGGGTCTGTGTGTGCTACTGAGCCAGAAAACACTCCCCATCTCTCACCTTTTCTGAAAGCAAAGAATTGCTCTTATGGTTTAAATCATGTGGGCAAATAAAGTAGAAAGTAAGTAGTGCTTTAAAATGTTAATCAAATGCAAATTAGGTTCCAAATTAAACTTCAGGGAATGTTCAAGGAGGAAGAAGGAATACTTTCTTTTATGGATTGTAATTTGCATAATAATCAAATAATTTATATTATTACAAATTTTCGCTCCATACTTCATATCAAAGTACTTCATGAGGGGTTAAAATACATTTAAAAACCTTTTTCATATCTTTTGTTTGGCTGAGTATCGCTGTGACTGTGAACGTGTTGTGTCACTGAAGAAGTGCAAGCAATTTCAGGGTGGCCAAGACAATCACATTTCAAACTGTTCTGTACCATTTCTGCCACTCCAAATGGATGTGCTGCACCTTTGATCCTCTTGTGTGTCTGATTGTGTTGATTCTTTTCATACTGTTCCTGCTTTTTCATAGCATTGTGAAAGTGGGCTTTGCTAAGCATCAAATAAAAAGGTGGTTAAATGTAATTTGTGATCATAGAATTCACTTGCCAAAACTCCGTCCTGTTGCAAAAATTTTGGATTATGTGTTAGTAAGAGGACATGAGTGTTTCTTTCCCAGAGAAGACAATGTCTTAGGGCCCTTCCTAAATTACTCCAAGTCTGAAGTTCCTTTAGAAAGTGTTAGTGCTAACCTTAGCCAAGAGGAAGAAACCCATTAAATAACAAGTGAACTTTGCTGAAGGAGCAGATAATGTTCTTCCTCATAATATAAGTTGCAAAACAACTCTAATTCCAAATAAAGACCCACATCCACTATACTTCATTATTGGCTGTAGATCACCACATCAAAGGCCACCTGTTCCCCTGAGATTCTGAGCTGAGAAATCCCCTGTTGGTGGTTCCTTTCACAACTCATTTTACTATAAAACAGAAAAGACTGTTAATTTGGTAGTGCTGTTCCTGCCCTTTGCAAGGATCATGTTGGTGGGATCGTGCGCTAACACAGACCTGCTGGCACAGCTGCACTGACTGGAAAGAAACGTGGACAGCGTTGTGAAACACTCACAAACTCCCCCCGAAGAGGAAATACATGAATTTGGTGATGATTTACAAGGAAAAAGAAGTCTGAAACAATTGACAAACTTGATCATGAGAGCCAAGACCTCATTTTAAACTTCCTGCTATCACCATGTGCTGTTGTTATGGCCCACAGAGGCAGTTCAAGTGTCCCTGCTTTATCCTGTGTAGGCTTCAAGATTTGTTTTTATTACAGCTTTGAGATTTCTTTTAAACTACAGATTTCTTTATGTACATGTCCAAAAATAACCTTTGATGGGCACGTCACTGTAAGAGCCATGAACTGTTCATCCATGGCTTGAAACTGAGAGATGCAAAACTTCAAACCCACACACCTAAACTTTCTGAAAAGCTCTCAGTTTATGCCATCCTGCAGTCACAGAGGGGTCTGTTTCATACATTGAGATCATACAAGTGATCACTTAATGTGGCTGCCTGAATAATTCCAAACAAACCTGCTGATTGCTACTCCTGCATTGCTCGTTTTTGTACTAACTATAACTTTTTTTCTAGTCTTATTTTGAGGCTTCAGGAGGCTGCAGCATCACTCACCATCTGGTGCATTTTGCTTGTCAGTGAAAACAGTGGTGCTGTCTGAGCTACAGCAGTGTTTTAAACAGTCTGCACACACTCTTCAAAGCCATGCAGTCTGTGCTGACTCTGAAGAATTAACCAGCCATATATAATTATTTATTGCAACAATAATAGCAGTTTTTCTTTTAGAAAGCAGTATGTTGGAACAGTTCATTTCTTTAGGGTGATAGAGCATAGATTCTGGAAATCATTCACTTATTGATTTGAACTTAGGTTAGTATATATATTTCAGCTTTGGTTGTCAGTTAAAGATAGCTTGAAGGAAATATATTTCAGACCAAATATTTTCTTGGTTTCTTACTTCCTTTGATGATTCTGCAAAAAGTGGCTGTTTACAAATCATGTTACTAGAAAGGAAACTAGGTATTTTTTTTGTGTTTTTACCTGGGAGTTAAATATAATTCAACATGGACTTTCTGGTAGCTCTGCACTCAGGAGCTCAGGACTGGGGATCCCACTTTACAGGTGCTTTTGTTAGTGAAACTCCAAAAGTTGCTGTCTTCAGGTCCTGCCCACTCTTCTGAACACCCATCCACACAGTCCTTTGAACAAGGGTCTTTTCAACAGAAAAATTTGTTGTCTTACATATGGCCTGGAGCTGCAACCATTTTACAAACAGATCTCTGAATACTGTTTTTCCCTCTAAGCTGCCTTCATTCCTTCAATGAGAAAACCAAAATTTTAGAGAGCCAACAGTGTCAACTCGCTGCAGTAAAGCACTCTGAAAACCTAAAACTTTAAACCTTGATAAACTTGTGGTTGAACCACAGTTCTTTGCTAAGGTGGCTCCAGATCCCTTCTCTATTAACTCCTCTATTGTCTTTCTTAGTTCTGGTTTTATCCCCTGGGTTGTGATCAGTACCCAGGGAAAGGAAATTGTGTGTAACAGATGTATCTCAGACTTTGCCTCATTATCCTGACATGACCCGATGATTCAAGTCGTCCCCCTGCCTATTTCCAGCCACACCAGGCACTGCAAAGGTCAAGGTTTCCCTTTATAACAAACACATTGAAGAGCAAGTTGTTCCTTGCTGTGTTCCCACCTGTCCAGCCCCTCTCTTGCTGCACCCGCAGGTTCCTCCCGCCAGGACACAGGCAGTGGCCTCTCCTGCCTCAGGAATGTGCTAGTAAGAAGACCTTCAAGGCGGGAATCTGCAGATCCTTGTCAGTTATTGGACCTCACACTTTGCTGCTGGGTTAGACACCCATTTCAGGGGTAACAGAACTCGAGGTACTTTTTGATGAAGTTGAACACCCTCTTTCCCACTCTCTGGTTGCTGTTTGCCTTGCAGAGACACTAAGAATGGCTTGAAAGCACAAATAATTAAGTACCAGCAATTTTTGAGAGAACTGTAGCAGGTAGGGCTACCACAACCTGCATGGATGAGGGATTCTAGCTGGGAGGAAGCTGAAGAGATGATGGTTACCATTTGGGCATTTAAATCCTCAAGCAGAAGGATGGAGAGCAGCAACCAAAAACATCTGTCCTACACACTGTGGGGTCTGCAGTCATTACAGAATCTTGAAGACCTGTAGTTACTGTTGATAAAGTCTTTCTGCAAATTCAATGCATTTTTTTACAATTATCTAAGTCCTCTTCAAGCCTGTTAAAAGTGAAAAGCCTGCAAGCTACCTCTGTGATCTTTCAAGAGTTGGAGCTTTGGCTATTAATGACATTTTAGTAGTAGTCTTTTCTTGTGTGTGTGTGCATGTGGTTTTGTACAGGACAGTAAGTCATCACTTCCTACATTAAGAAAAAAAGAAATTTTTATAGATTTTCATGGTACAGAGTAAAGTAAGTTAGTGTCCTGTGGAGAAAGAAATCACTGAGAATAATAAGGAATAGTATTTTTCTGTGCTAATGAGGTTCTTCCCCAGTGGCGTGTAATTGGACTCAATCAGAAAAGGGTTACAATGCTTCAGCTTATGTTTGCTTAAGTACTTCTCCCATAAATCAGGGTGGGATGACACAGAACTGGAAGGGATTGCAGGATAACATGGAAATAGGGATAATGACTGGCACTAAGATGTTGCCTCACTGCTCCTCTGGTCATTATCCCACTTAAAAAAATTACTCTTGTAAAATGATTTGATGAAGAGAATTGTATTTTAAGAGTACTACAATTGCAACCTGCAATTATCAGGTAGGAATCCACCTGTTTCCCTGAGACTGTTAACATCAGGATGTGACTGGCTGCAGGAAGATTATTCCCAGCTGCTACACTGAGGATAGACCCAGCACTAGTGGGGACTTTATGTAAATACCATGTGCAGTTTTTAATGTGTACATCTCTTTAGTACAATTTAGTGTAGAATGTGCCACTTCATACAGAGAAAAGGGTGGTC
This sequence comes from Margarornis squamiger, assembly GCA_035222235.1. Taxonomy (NCBI): domain Eukaryota; kingdom Metazoa; phylum Chordata; class Aves; order Passeriformes; family Furnariidae; genus Margarornis; species Margarornis squamiger. The sequence goes on from JAWWTY010000038.1 coordinate 5,442,917, forward strand.
ACCACAGCTACACCCTTATCTGTGGTTAAAATAAACTCCTGTGAACTGAGCCCACACCACAGCTTGGTGCATGGCTACACAGAGTAACTCTGCTTCTTGTTTCTTGTTGTCACTGGAAGCTTTACTGTTACTTACAAAAAACTGCCCTGTCGAATCCTGTCCCCAGCCTAATAAAGAGATCAAAAAGAAAAGGCAAATGAGGCTCTTACCTAAAGCTGGATACATCCTCTTGGTGTGCATGTACTTTCCTCATAGACTGCTCTGATTTCACTTGTAAATATGGAATCAGAGGATTGTTTGATCATAGAATTTATTCAATAACCTGCTAACCTGACTTTATTTCTGAGAGTCCCTATGTGTAGGATTACTTAAGCTCCTCAGTTAGGCGATTGCTAGAGACCTCATAGTCTGAAACACTCATTTGTACTCAGCGAAAATTTCCTCTTGTAACGCCTCTCTGAAAAGGTCAGTGGTGGATTCACTGAACCATGAATCCATTGAACATCCTCGGGAGCAAAATCCATGCTCATCATTTACCACCTCTGCCTGCCTGCCTGCAAGTACCTGGAATTATTATTTGGAGAAGTTTTACTGCTGTTACTCACAGGGATTAAAATACAGCTATCATATAACAACACCCCACCACAGTATTTCTGGGCACATGCTATTTGTGGGCACTGAAAGATTTACAATCTCTAACAAAGGAACTCAGCATAAAATACAGTCACCTACTTAATGCATTTCCGGGTACCTGCTGACCCTGTGCCGAGCTGTAAATCGCATTATGGGTAATGACTCTGCCCAAAAAAGGAACCTTCTTGAATGTTATTGATTGCTTCTTTTCTACTACTGAAAATATTACTTAAAATTGTCACCTTTTCCCTTTCTGAATAGAGAGTGGTATTATATTAGGGCGCTTTTTCATTTTATATTTTAAAAATGTACAAAAAAAAACGCATTAGTGTTCCCAGACCAAGCAGTCACCATCTTTATAGTCAGGACATAAACCCTGAAAATAACAGCATAACATCATAATGGGAAACCTGACAGGTCGTTAACAACAGCGGTGCAAATGGCACTGCTGTAATTCACAAGTGCATGGAGACAGGAGCACAGCCTGCAGCCTTCCAGAGCCTGGGCAAGAGAGAAAATACCCAAGGATGGAGCCCAAAAGCACCAGGTCACACTGGAAGATGTTCACTTGACACACAGCTGATAGATGTTCCACCTCAGCACAGAGGCTGTTCTTTAGGACCTTTTCCTCCTCCTAATTTATTTTCCCTGGGTCTTTAATACCTGTGGGCTTCAGTTGAGGGGGTTTGGGTGAAGAATGAGGGTCTCTACACAGAGAGGTCATTTTACACATATGACATGAGATGTAGTCATAGAAGGATGGGTGAGAGGAGTGAGTTCAAGGCAGCAGTGTAAGGGCTGTGACAGAATTAATGAGCATTTCAGATACCTGTGCCATCAGGCTGCTCTGCCTAGTGCCCTGGGTTGCTGATTAGAAATGAAGAGAGATGTTCCTGCAGATCCTTTGGAGAAACCCATGTCTTTTGGCTGACTAGAAGGAAGGGGAGCAGCTGCCCCAGCAGAGGAGCAGCAGCAGGCACAGGATGGGCACTGTGGGCTTGGCACCTTCTCCGCAGGCATCACCAGACCTTCCACGGCAAGGGCTCACGTTAATAGAGCTGTGGAACGTTCCATGGTTATTTGCAGTGACACTGTGGCATTATCTCACACTGTGTTACAACCTCAGAAGTGAGGAAGGAAGGAGGGTGGATGTGCAGGCCAAGTGACAGCCAGGGCCACTGTGTTTCTGCTCAAAAACAAACCCAAAAGGTGAAAGCACTTGCAGTGGGACAATGACATTTCAGTCAGGGGTTTCTCCTCCTTGCTTACAAGAAATACCTTGGTCAAGTTGGGTTAAGTAATGTCTCTGAGATGCAGGCGATACTTTGTTCCTACACTAGGATAATGAGGAAGCGAGTCTGACTGAAGTAGTCCCTACAAAAGCAAGCTGCTGGCAGTTTGGAAAATCCTAGGTTATTACTTTTGTCTGAAAATAGGTCACACTGAAAACAGTGGGATTTGCTTGCTGAGACAAGTGCTACATCCCTTGAATAAAAGCCATCAGAAGCTGATTCTTTTAAAAAAAAAATAAAAATTAAAAATCAATATTTACAAGATTACATTCCTTTTACAATGGTTTTATTTAAAACCATCTCTTTCCAACATCTTCAAGTGCAGTGAAGGTGCTTATTTACACAGCTGTGTAATGCAGCCTCCATCTCTTTTCTTCTAGGGTGTTTACACTGCAATTACATTAATAATGTGCTTTTTGAGGAAATCACATTTTAATACCATATCCTTTGTTTCTCGTGGAGGAGAGGGGCTGAATGGAAGGAATAAACCTTTGTACTGGGATCGTGCTGGTGTTACCACAGCACTGAGAGGTACAAAGTGAACAAGATGCTCAGCTCTGAGAGGAGCTGCTCCTGCAAATCTCAGTCAGATGCATTTAAAGCCATATCACGGGCCAGCTGCCCCTCTGCAACATGCAGCTGGGAGGGATGGCTAATTCCCAGCTTTACTCCCAATTTAGAACTGCAGGATTTAGCTGTTCTGTATGACTCAGAATACAGCAGATGACATAGGAGAGAACATCTCAGATTATGTAGTCAACCTTTCTGTATTTTCAAACTAGGCTACGTAGGCCATGGCTACAGAACACCCATTCACTAGTGCATGTCAGGCCATTTCCCAGGAGGCAGTTCTGATTCCGTTTTGCTTTTCCTATCCAGCCTTTAGGCATCTTCAAATGGCCCTTCATCCTTGTTTTAAATTAGGCTTTCTTAAAATAAAGAAAGAATAAATGACTGAAGTCTAATAGGATATGGCTAAAACACTTACATTGCATGGCCTTGGCAGGCTCTATTATCCACAGACTGACATCTTTAGAATTAGTTGGTATTTTAATGTGCATTTAAAATTGGTTAACAGGAGCATAAATTAAAGTAACAGTGAAACTAGTCTCTCAAGATTTTATTGCTCATTGTAATTTTATGTTTATGGGCTTATTGCTTTGTGGCAGGACCTGTGGTGTTTTAGAGAGTACAGTAGTGAGAAGATGGTGCCTCATCCAGAGCCTGGTGAAACCAGTGGAAGTCCTTCCACTTGACTTGAACAGGCTCTGTCTTGGGACTACAGTCACATCCTTTTCACTGTCAACAGCTTGGATTTAGTTTCATGCAATTCCTATGCCTAGTTTAGTTAAAAAAATAATGAAGAGGGGGGAAAAAGATGCAAATGGAAATGATGTATTTGTAGAGATGTGACATAAGAGTTGTGTGCAGAGATATGACTCAATTCCTACACCTCTCTCAGTGCAACCAGAACAGAATTCTGGAGAGGACCAAAGGAAAAGTACAAATTAAAGTGGCAGAAATTGCAGGGAATTGAAAGCCATGAAGCTCTTCTCCTGTGTTAATGATGATCAGGCTTCTGTCTGCTTTACCAGTGCTTGTCCTTTGTTGCTAATTCTGTAACTACTCTTTTCACAACCTTCCCTCAATTAATAGTACATTTGGGTAGGCACAGTTACACACTGAAGGAATGATACAGAGCTCCAAGTAATAGCTGGAGAAGATAACACAGAAATTCTCTCAGCTTGTTTATCAAGTCATGAGTGTCTGTGTTTATTTGTATCCATTAATATAACAAGCACTTTACATTTGCATACTCTTTGCATTAAAACTCTGCCTAAAATACCATTAGATTGTAAAGCTAAGAATGTGGAGGTGTTCCACAATGTGAATACTATGAAATACAGAAGAAAAAGAAAGTTCCTCAGTTTCCTAAACAACACTTCTTGATTTAGGAAGTCCAGTTTGAAATACAGAATTATTTTTTCTAACAGTTTTCACTTTCAGAGCTGGTTTAGCAGTCTAAGTCCCAGTGGCTTTTTAAGATTGATGGCCACATCTACAAACTCTGTTTAAGTGCTTTAAAATGCAAACGACTGGCCAAGGAAGAGGAGGGAAGTACCTAAGACACACAGTTTGTCCCAAAAGGCTCTGGGAGCTGGGCATCCAACTTGCTTAGGCAAGAAGATGTGAAGGTCCCAGGAGGCACCTACTGTATCATTCAGTGCCTGAAGACCATCATAATTCTGCCTGTAAAGTTCCAAAGTACTTAAATCATCTTTAAATAAGAACTTTAGTGTCTCTTAGGGCTTGAAAGTGGGGTAAATAACTGAAGTGTTAGTTAACCCCCACCTCCCAAACCCTTAAATGTAAATTCAGTGGCAGTTAAATTACTTTAAAGCAGAATAGGCAGAAGTGGGTTCAAGTGAAAGATGTTCTTGTTTCTTGCCTGCTTCTGGGAAGATTTCTGGTAAACTGTTTCTAATGTGCCCTTCAGGAAGCTGTAACTGAGATACTGGCATTTAATTTTCAATTTCCTGCTTGACCTTGTTCTGCAACATGAGTTTGCATTGGTTTTCATGCATAATGTACATAAAGGCTCCTTCAGCTACTTAGTACATAATAGTGTTGCTGGGCCACATATTTACAGCGAGGATTTTGTGGAGCATGCTGTTCATAATTGGGGAAGAGGGGATTCTTGGATGCAGGCTCTTAAGTACAAAGCTGCTGGAATAATGTCAGCAGGCTTTAATAAGAAAATATTTTCACAAGCCTTTTAAAGATGTATTTCTGCTTACCAACCACACACCTACAGTCATGTTTCCCAGACTGTACCAAACCACACAATACCATCCTCTGTGCAACATCTGCTTGAGAGAAACACAGCACTAAATCTTGTGATGGGACCTGTCTGCAAACACCCTGTCCGTGGGGCTGGGCTGCAGAAGGGGGCACTGGGTGGTTCTTTGCATTCTATGGGATTTTATAGACAGAATTGTTGTCAGAGCCCCTTCCAGTTTTGTCCTTGGATAGGAAGAGGCAATGAACATTTCTGTGGTGCTTTTCTTTACTAAAGGCAAAAGGATTGGCACAAGAACTTGTGTCTTGTTTTGTGTCAGTAAAGGAAAATTCCACTTTCCCTCCAAATGGCCCATTCTGTGGCTTGACATCTTTGCTTTTATAGCCAGGGTCTGCTGTCAAAAGCAGAGCACTGGGCAGAGCCCAGTACATATTCTTCTAGGATTATGAGAGAAAATTTTTACTGGTGTGACTTCTAAAGCTCCACAGGGGTCCTCCATACTGTAGCATTAAATATGCAGGAAATTCATATTTTTGGGAAGTGCTTTCCTTTTACAGCAGAAGTTTAACAAATAGAACCAGATTCAAGTGTCCTTATTCAGGGAATCTCTAAATTTGGCATGTGTTTTCACTCCCTAACTTGCCTCTTCACTTCGTGACAGATATTTTAAGTAAACCCAAGATGATACTGTGCCTCACCTCCAAGTGGCTGTGGGTAATCTTCTCCCAGTACAACGTGATTTTATATTCTCTCCCTGCCATACTTTGCATGAAAGTAAGTGTTAAATATACAGAGAACTGCATATTATGAATGGACATAATGCCAAATATAGAGAGCATTTCATATTATGAATAGACATAATCCCAAATATATAGAGAACTTCATATTATGGATGGACATAATCCCAAATACATTTACATCTCATCATTGGCTGTCTGAGCCAATGCCCAGATTTGTTCCTTGTCAGAGCCTGAATTCACTGTAAGCTTAACAGAAGTGATCAAACTTTAGCCTTTCCCTGAGCTCAGGTGGCTGTTTCCTCCTGCAAGCCCCACTGCTCCAGCAGAGACTTTCAGCCACCTGGGGAGCTCCCTAAACCCACCTGCTCCAAAGAACAAGCAGAAATGTTTGAACAAGACAAAGAACAATCAGATCCTGTGTCTTTAGGCATTGCACTAATAAGTGATCAAATTCTGCTGCTTGTATTTCCTTCCTCTAAAACAACCAAAGCCTCTAAAGAGACCCAGATACTGTGCAGTGCAGACCAAAACACCAAAGACTAGAGAGGATGATCACAATATTACATTTCACCAGCCTCTAACACCTCAAATTAATTATTCTGTTCATGCTGATACTTGAGTTCTGCTTTTTTTAAAGCAGGTTTTACAGAACCATCTTCTTTGCTGTGTGGCTCTCCAGCTGAGGTTCCTACAGACACGTTTATTTGTATGCACAACTATAGCTATAAACGTTTTTGACATTTAAGATTCAAATGTTTGATGTACAAAATGTTTATCTGTAGCATTTTCTCTGTAATACTAGGAAATAATACATGTGTGGTACAAATTAATCTACTGGCTGAAGAACAGCAGATATAAATTATTCTACAAGACAGAACTTAATTAGTGGATTTTTATGATGTGTGGAGATGGATAAAGTGCTCCTTGAATACAGAGGTCTTTACATGAAAATACACAAATAATTTCAGGTTGGATTTTTTTTAAATTGCTTTTAAGAGCCGAAACAACAACATCAAGAGGTGCCCAAGATGTCTTCAAGAGTCTTTTCAATGCACCTTATTTATGCATTCTTCTGCGGGTTTTAGCATTGTACATTTTTGTGAATATTTTTCTGATAGCATTTGAGCTTTTAAACATCAGGTTTCTAGAAATAAGCCACAGAAAATTGGGATAATATTATCTAATTATACATTAATAACAGCCAAACAATATTGGAAAAAACCTATTGTCTTATTTGTAGATGCAAAAGGTGGATCATCTTGGAAAGTTCTAATGTCTCTCTGGTACTTTTACCCTTTGTATTATTCCTAAAGAATTTTTACTCTCTTCTTTTTGGTAATTTCACCACACTTGGGTATCAGACTGTATTCAATGAACAGCTCTAGTTTCTTCATATTCCTTTGGAATACTCTTATTTTAAAATAGCTTGTACACTGCCAAGTATGTTTGCATTGATAGTGGGATGGTGGATTTGAGCTTATTTTAAGTTTCAAATGTAATCATTGAACCTCAAACAACAAACCAACTCTACTTTCACCTGCAAAAACATATCCCAACTTCACCCTTATGCACAAGAAATTTTGTCCACGTTTCTAGTATGGAATCCTCTGCAGGTACTTAATTTGATAGAAGATCAGAGGAGTTTGGGTGTTTGACTCCCCCATTTATATCCTGGAGGACATGCAGCGTTCCTGTGCAGACACAGCAGGGAGCATTATGGCCCACCAGCACAGGAGGAAGAGGATGTTTTGGCTAGAGGACCAACATATCCAAAGGACAGCAACAGAAAGGCAGAGAGTTACCATTTTCACTCCAATTTAGCAGTGCAGGCTGGGATGGGCTCAATCCAACATCCTTCCCAGTTGCTGTGTCTAAAGTTAGGAGTGTACTTGTAGGAGGAGCAGCAACCCACAATGAAGCCTAAGAATGTCAACAGCAGACTTAGCTCTGATTGCAAGGTCCATGAGCAATGGTTTTATGCAAAATTGGTTTTCACTTTGACCAAAATAAAAGGGAGATTTTATTTAGTAAAAACAGTAAGCCCAGAATTTTTTAACTTTCACAAAACTGGCAGCTAAATCCAAGAACATATGTCCAATTTACTGTGTGGGCAAGGCATTTCTACAGAACTCTAAAAATAAGTTGTTGTGTATGTTTTCTGAAGGTGGGAGTGACCTTCTGGAGATACTTGAGCTTTTAGGAATCATCTTCTACAGGAAATGAATGAATCACCTACTGAATTCACCGTGTTCTGTAGGTATTTCTCATTCTAAATTTAGAGTCTGTGGGACTAAGCCTCTTCTCACCATTTTTACTTCAGATTTGCCCTGGTATAAAGGGTGTGGGGAATAATCTGGGTGTGGGGAATTGCCTTTGGATTCCACCAAAACCAAAATGATAGTATTGAGGTATGAAAATAAAATTTGATCGGAAAAATTACAACCTGTTCGTTTGTAGGTACACATTATGTATAATCTTGTAAGACTGGTATGTAGTTCTCATTCTAATCTCCATTTTCAAGCTGATTATAACTAACTAAATAAAATGAAGTAAGATTTCCTTGTTATAAAAGCATCTCAAAGCATGTCAATCCAAAGCACTAACATGTTTGAGGTTTTCAGATACATTTTTGTTTCTCAGCTCTGCATAGTAATGCCGTTCAGAAGTGTTAAATGTGACTATATGAGTAAAAAATTGATAGTGAGCCTCAAGATTCAGTTCTTCCTTCAAGAAAGAAGAGGGTTCCATTTCTGTCTACTGCATAAAGTTCTATTTGATTGAGGGAACAGAAAGATAACAGTCAACATGAGAACCCATCACCTGTCCTCACGGTACTGAAGGTACCCAAGAACATGAAAAACAATGTAAATCAATAGATGTTCTTCAGCCATAGTCTTTGGAATGGCCCAGGTGGAAGCATTCACGTAGGCAAAGCCAAAAAGATTGAAGAAGAAAGGCAAAAGTCCTAAGCAAACACTTCTAGTTCTGGTGCCAGCAGCATTCCTGAGGTTCACGCTGCCACGACCCCAACACAACCAGGCAGGAGGAGCCCCACAAATCTGAGCTCTGGAATGAAAATCTGCTTCTCCTCAGCTTTCAGAGTGAAGAAATACCAAGCAGTACTTGTTTTGGAATATATGCTATGATACCATGGGCAAGCTTCCCAGAGATTGTTTGATGGAACAGAGAAGCCTCATGGCAGCAGGCCAGTTGGCACCCTCCACAGCACTCCATGATCTTTGGAACCCATGAGAAACAAGCAAAGCTTCCTCCACAGATGGCTACCAGCCTCCTCCTCATCCGTTCCTCAGGCTGTGACTCTGAAATCAATATTTTCATAGGCAGTTCAAAATTCCACCTGGACCTTCTATGGACGCGCACTGTTCCAGCCTCCATTGGTGTCCATTTCTCCAGTTTTCATGTGGGCTTGGCCAGTGGTTCTGGTGCTAAAGTCTTCATCCCCAAATAACAAGGATTGCACTTCCCAAAGTAAGCTATTGCTTCATCCAGTTTCTTGTGTTTCTCCCCAAAATATTTACCAAAGCCAGAGGAATTAACTTTGCAATGGCGACTGACTCAGGTTTGAACTTGAAGAACAAACAGTTTTCCAGCTCTGGTTTCTGTGTCTGCCCTCGGTCCTTGTTCTGAGTTCCCTGAGCCCATCCTTCAAAGCACAGAAAGAGTCATTGCTTTTGAAGAGGCACCTCCTCCTGTGTGTTGGTGAATAATCTTTCACAATGTTGTGAAAGCTGAATTTGTGTTTTAGTCTGCCTATGGCACCATCCTATTTGAGTAGAACTAAAATCAAGATTAAACCTGTCTTCTAACTTTTATCATGGAACAGGGTTTCAAATACAGTATTTGCACACATGAAATTTTGTTTTAGAACATCATAATTAAAAGAATACCATGGGAAATGTCATGTCAAAGCAGTATTAGAGGCCTTGCTGTACCCTCTGCTCCTAAGTGAAGGTATTCTTGCAGTTTGAGTTAAGAAATATCTGATTCACTTTCATTAGACAATTTTCAGAAGCATTTCCTTCACTGATTCAGGTTATTACATCAACTTAATTATAAAAAGTTATTCTCCTGGGGACACAGAAGTATAAGCAATGGAAATAAAAGCAGAAGTCCCAAAATATCTGTACAAAGGTACGTGCTCTGGGCTTTGTGTTCTCCAAAGACACTCTAAAAGGATTGTTCCTCAGCTGTCTTTATGAAAGAAATGGATTACAAAGCAACATGGAATAGTGAAAATGCAGCATTTCTGTGTTTTGAGATGTATTAAAACCTATCATCCTTGATCTCTGCTTCTATTTAAATACATTTTCTGTATTCTGTCACTTGTGCACTACAGTGTTTTGGTTCATTTGACTGAAAACCTCTTACATATGGCCAGGAATAGGAATATCACTGGGAAGCTGATTCTTGGAATATTTCAAGGCTGATCCTGAAAGGGCCCTGCATCCTATGCACTGAAAATAACAGAGTAGCTCTTTGTCAGACCTCCAATATGGCATGTTTTTAAAATGCTTATCATTATTTTTAACAGCAGAAGCTTGTGACTTTATACACTTCACATGCTGTGTTCCCTATTCTTTAATGTATATGAGAACATCATTTCACTGTGTTTTGCCAACTCATCACACATCTGAGCAGTGAATGAAAGAACACAGATCTGGCTTTCTGAAAATATGGACCAGGAGTAACCCTGGTGGCTGGAGAATGTTGAGGTTTTTCCTGTTCTTGTTTCTAAACCATTGCCACTATCCTAATTAGCTCTTGTCATGTTTGTCTTTGAACAGCTAAATAACTGAGGTCTCTTTCAGCTGCCTTGTCTTTGAGATTAATTGTAAACATCTGCCAGCTGGTGAGGACACTAATTCCTGTGCTTATTCAGGAGAGTTCCTGAAAGGACATTAGTTTATTTTGTAAAGCCGTGCTTTACAATGTCTTTGTAACCTGAGATTCTGTGCCTGGATTTTGCCTTTCTTCCCCTCATTGACAGAGGTTTTATATACAGTTTTCTTAAACATTATAACAAGTGGAAGTAGAAATCAGCAACGAAGCAAAATTCAAATTGTCCATTAATGCTATATTTCATTCTTAAGATGGCATCAGTCAAAAGCGTGTGCTTACGTAATCTGTAGAATCGTTCTCTATTGTCAATGAGAAAAATTAATTGAAACATTTCAAGGCATGTTCTATAAGGGAATAACGTTTTTATAGTATCACACAAACAGTTGGGAAAAGCAAAAATACTTCTTTCAAAGGTCAGCACAAGTAGGAATAGATGGGTAGATACATAACCAACCTGAGCAGATGGTTAGAAAAAATGGAAGTGGATGGCTGAGAAAAGGTCCCTCTGACATTCACTATTAGAGACAACACTGGCTGTTAATAAAGCGGAGTTAATTCTATAGCAAGGAGTGAAATATTTAATCAGCAGTACTTCATACATAATTCAATTAACTGCCTTCACTCATCAGTATTAACGAGAGCTGGAGCTTGGATTAATGTGCTTGAGCTTCATAGCAGCACTCCCAGTCTGCTTAAATGCTGCCAAAACTTAATAAAGCACTGCCAGTCAAATTACAATATCTGTGCCCAGTGCATCAATGTGCTGATATTACAAATCATCCTCTGCTCACATCATTGTTTGCTAATTCCTTATTTATGCTGATCTCTGCACTAAACAGTTTAATTAGAGCACAATGGTAGAACAAGTTAAATTTCTTATCCCTTTCCTGATGACATCTCTAAGACCATTCAAATTGCTGAGCAATAACTGTAAATGGTGAATCCATGTGTTTGCAAACCCTTAATTTTTTAATCCTTAGATTGCCACAGCAGGATTTCTATTAGAAAGATGCTAAATTAATTTCTGCTTTGGTTCTGAAGAACATTTCTATTGTGGCCTGTGCTTTCTAGGCATAACACAGAGCTCACCCTCACTCCCCATGAACAACCCTGACTGTGCCGTTCCCTGCCATTCCCATACTCCTTGTGCTCTTTCTCCGTCCAGGAAGAGAGAAGGGACAGTGAAGGATTGCAGAGTGTTTTCCTTTCTGGCACTGAGGGATTTGATTCTGAGAAGCTGATGAGCCTTTCTCAGAGAAACTGATGCTTTGGCATTTTATCACATTCAGCGCTACCTGTGACCAGCCTCATCCAGGAGACTTCAGAAGAGCAAAGCCCAATCTTCCAGAACTGCTGAAGGGGGAGGGAGATCTGATGCTGCTTATTCCACCCTAAACTCTTCTGAAATAAATCTCTGCTGCTCCTCCAAACCCCTGGCCACGTTTCAGCTGGGTGAACTGAGGCCAGACTGTGGCATCCAAAAGGAGATTTGAAAAGTGCTTTGAAATGCAGGTTCTGAAAGCATTACAAGCTGTCAGAGGAGCCACAATAAGATAAATGACATTACAGAGAAAATGTAGAAGAGCATGGCTTTTTGTATATATTTCTTTCTAGCCTTAACACAAGAAAAGAAATGAAGATGTCAGAGAATTACAGGGTCTGTGTACAGCCAAGGGCATGAGAGTTTCAGAAGTCCACAACATGAGTTTGAGGGAAATTCTGTAGAAAGTGATTTAGAATTGTAGACCATTCAGAAACATATTTTGGGGGACATAAAGGCACATACATGTCACACTTGACTGGATTCTACCTTTATAGAGTCTGCCTTTTACTTTGGCTTTTTGACATTATTCCTGTCAGCTGGAATAGGTGAAATCCAAGGAAATCAAAGGTGTCATAACCATTCAGTTCCTCGATTCCCAAGGTGAAACCAGTTGAGGCTGAATTTGGAATGGTGTCATTCTTTTGGGAGCTGTAGCACTGTACTTGGCACTGAGTCTCTTGAGGACAAGTGAGGATTAGAGAATGCAGCACAATACATAAAAGCTACATAAAAGCAGGAGACAGCAGCCAGAATTTCTCAGAAGAACAGGGAAAGTGGGTCAATCAAGAACTAAGTAAGGAGGAATGCTATTTATGCTATATGTTCAGCAAGTAGTGCCATCTGAGGGTTTAGCAATTCATCCAAAAATATTAGGCTAGGTTAAGGCTAAGTTGGATATATTTTAAAAACATAAAATGGTGGAGAATCAAACCGTCATTTTTTAGTAAATTCATCACAACTCCATTAATTTAAACAGAGCCTCACCAGCTTGGAACCTTTTCCTTACAGTTAATATTTCTCCTTTATCATGGTTTTGATAGTGGTTTTAACAGCAGAAAACAGAAGGCTGAGTTGACACCAAGTATTTCCTGGCCCAGTATCATTATCAGCACGTGTATAAGGGTGGCAGATTTTCAGGGGTTCAGCACTGTGGAAATGCATTGAAGGTAGTAAAAGTTTCTCTCTTAAATGAGCTACATCCACATGGAAAAAATAGTTTGATTCTGCTAATAAAGTTGAAGTCCTCCTACTTTGTCCATTTGCCTTCTATTTAAAATATAAGAAACAAAGATCATCTAAAGGAAAAAGTACAGTGTCTACACAAAACCTGGTTTAAACAAAGAGGCACTCTGGCTTTCTGCCATTTAACAGAGGAAGGAGAACCACTTTCTAAATCAGTTGCTGAGAGTCAGGCATTTCTGGTGACATTCAAAATAAAAAGTTGAGTCAGAAAATCAGCAGACAATACATGATGTGAAAGTGCTAGTGCAAGTAGTATTGCAGAATGGAAACAGGAGACATAGTTATGAATGGACTGCACCAGGATGTTTCTCAGCAGTGGCTCTGTTTGTCAACGAGATAAAAACCTGGCAGCAAATACAGCACTATTGACTCATGAACGATCTAGGCAGAGTCAGTTTAAAAACAACAGAATAAGAAGCTCATGGAATTCACTGTAGCAAAAGAGAACATGGTGCTTGCACTGAGGGGGCATGTAGAAAACTGTCTCCCTTCCCCATCTGTAGTTCTAATAGCAATTGTCAAAAAATCCCACAATGTGTCAGAAGTTTTAGTAGTTATTAAAAAAAAAAAAAAAATAGGAATAGATCCTCCTGACAACCTTTTCTGCTTGTGAGTTTTATGCCCTGCCCGGGCAGTGACACAGGCTCCATGCTGAATGGCCACAGCTCCAAAAGCAGCTGTAAATTCACAGATCCCAAGGCTGGAAGATGCTGGCAGATAATGGGTATGGATTTTCTGTACATCATGACTGTGTGTCATCCAGCTACCACCTGTACTGAGCCTAATAATTTGTCTGAATAAAGCAGTACTCCATAAACTTTACTGCTGAGCAAACAGCATGCTCTTGGCAACATCATACTTTGCTCTCCCTTTCAGCTCATCAAAAGATGACTCAATTACCATTTAAAAGTTTATACTGCCTATGAAGTCAAGGACTGTAGGATTAGTAGTCAGCTTGAAGGTGTTTTGAAAAGAGTAAATGTATCTTAATGTGAAGAACTGACAGGTTTGCATGTAAGTGTTAAAGGACAAGCTGGAAGCCAGTGTCAGTGTTAATTTTAACTGGCAGAATGTGTACAGTGAATAATGGGCAGATGAAAATGATGGATTCTGTCAGCATCTGAGAGGGGATGAGAGCCTGGTAGTAAAGAAAGCATTTGAACAAGCCTGCCCAGTGGATGCAGTTGTCCAAATTCAGACACCCAGACTCAGGGATTAGAAATAGAACTAGAAATGACAAATTCTTTTCCTTCTAGAAAAGTCAAAGGAAATGGAAAAATTGATAATTATTTGTATACTAGTGAAGCTTTGCCTGTTTTGCTTTCTTAAAATCTGTGGCAGGAATTTGGCTCTAAGGTGCTTTTATCTTATGGCAAAAATTCAGCGAAACTGCCTTAAAGTTATGTCTTGTTTAATGTTGAGTCTCAGTCCAAAATGTGGGTATCAATTTTGTTTAAGGAGTGAAAAGAAGCTTATTTAATTTTAAACCTATTTATTGTGCTCCATGCCACCTGCTCCTCTACAGTCAGTGGCCAGAACAATCATTGCCAATGTCAGGATCTGTGGAATTTGTTTTCTAATGCAATATTTAAAAGGATTTCTCTACAATTTAGAAATGCTAATGTACAAGGGATAACAAAAACTAGGAAAAAGAAGGAAGACTTTAAACTCTTGACAGACTCGGGTGTTTCAACTTAATTAATTAGACCTCAATCATGACAAAATATGAGGATACGTGTGTGCAAACTGAGAAGCTCAAAGTATTTATGAGCTTCCACCTTGAGGGTTTTTTCCCTTGTTGGTGTGTTATTAAACGTGGGCCACAGAGCATCCTGTCAGATCATGCTTCACACAGCTGGGTTAGGAAAGAGATGAGTGTGTATGAGAGCAGACAGAGTAAGACAAGCTCTCTGCACTCATCTGACATCAGGGTAATGCACCAAAACTCATCTAATAGATGGTTTGTTATAATCAAATTTTCATGCAGCTCAGACTACAAAAAATTAACAATAGAATGCTCGTTTTAAAAATAAACTAAATAAGGATTTCCTATGTATCTCAGATTAAGGGGTTTCTGGGTGTACATGCCAGCAAGTTCCAGTAATCATCCAAATCTTACGTGTTAGTTAAAAGCACACTGTGCCAGGGATCTGGTGGGAGTTCATCTCTGAAATGACAATTATCTTCCCTTAAGATAGGAGTGTCCTGCTAAGTTTGGGTGTCCTCATTAGGTGACCATCTCACCATTTGGGTGTCCATTTGCTTTGCAGTACCCAAGTAAGATTTCAGGGATCTTAAGGTCTAGGATTTACCATGCAACTGGTTTTACATGAGTGTGGAGGAAGTTTCCAGCAAAAGATTTGAGTAGAAGCACCTACTCCTTCATTACAGAGGGACCAGCCATGATTTTACCCTGAAGTTAAAAGAAGTAGAGAGGTCATACATGTGTGAAAGAGCCACCTCTAACATACACATAAGGGATAATTCCCAGGAGGAAGATTGAGTCACCAAAATGTTCTGGGTTTTTAATTCTGTTAACACCTGCTTTGATTGGGAGCTTAATGCATCTTCAGCCCATGGAGAGCCACTGCTGCCTTGGAAGTGATGTGTTTGTTTTGAGTGCAGAAAATGAGGTTCATCTGCTTAATGAGTTACAGAGTGTTTTCAGGCTTTTAAGGAGTTATAAGAAGTGTTACCTCAGGGAAAAGAGATCTTAAAGAAACCCCACTAGGCTGCAAAAACTGTGCTTCCTACTTTTCCAAAGAAATTTCTAGAACTGGAAACTTCATAATCACTGGCATCTTTGGAGATGCCCAGACAGGTCTGTGATGAGTGCTGTGGACTGGTACATTAGTCAGTCCATCTGAACTGCTGTATCCACACAACATTTCATAAGAACTTTTGATTTAAAATGCATCACAAAATCCTTCCACCAGCAGAAGCAGCTTCAGAGAAGAAATTTCCCAGAGGTTACAGTTTATGGAGGGTTTTTTTTTCCCCTGCAAATTGGAGTGTATTTTTTGGAGGAAGAGAAACTGAAAATGGGCAAACAATTGTGTGAACAAAAAATAAGAGATTATTCCTCAGCCACCTGCAAATATCCCCTCTGTTTAAAAGGTTGTATCCACTCTGATTTTATATGCTACATAGCAAAACTAGAACATGCATGAAACATGCCAAAAAGTACAAGTTAAAGGGAGAATTTCAGGGACTGTAAGAGACCTGAAGCATAAATCTGAAATTAGATGTGGATAGTTTATTTAGTATCTTCTGGCAAGTGATGTGTACTCAATCTATCTGTGATTCAGGGAAGCACTTCACTTTATGCACTAAAATTTTCTTCTGTTTCCTTTTGGTGCTGTTAAGATTTTCAAACATAGGATGTGTTGCTACTGAAATCATCACGCTGAGGTTTTCTGAGACTGATTATTAGTAAAATCACAATCACAGCAAATCATTGAAGTAACAAGAACACCAGGCATTGTGAAGATTCTGAAATAACTCACACACAAATAAAGCAAAAGGTATTACTGCACATCATAAAATTGAGGAGCAAATCACTGGGCCAAGTCCCAACAAATGATGGATAGAGACCATTTCCCTATTAAATTGGCCACAGTCAATGCTACAGAAACTAAATTAATACTCCACTCCTACATTAGGTAGCAGGCTGGTTATAAGCGGTCCAGGAATTGTCATTCTATTGCTCTGCTGGTTTCCTTTGGCAGCACAATAGATATATCTGTTCCCCCAGCTGACAACAGCAAACAATGCAGAACAAAGGCAAGGCAGCACTGCTGATGGAGGTGAAGCTTCACATGCCAATGACACTCACACTTTGCCCTGTTTCTCTTGCACAACAATTAATTTGCCAAGGAAAGTTTGGTCAGCCCAGTCCAGACTTTAGGGAGACAGCACAGCCACCACCAGCTAGAAGAACAGTTTGATTTGTTTCAGCAAATATTTCTGAAATAAGCACTTCCCATTTTCCTCATAACAAGCTCAGTCTTTTCTGTTAAAGAAGAAAGGCAGACTGGAGGCAGTTTGGTCAGTTTTATAGTTGCTAAGCCAATGCTGCTCCTCTAAGATCAATGCAAGCTGAGAGGGGTTTTATTTCCATGTGTACCACTCCAGTTCAGCAAAATTTCTACAGCGCTTTGAAAAGCAGGGAAGGAACTTCATAAAAGACCTTTCTTACAGCTCAGACCAAAAAGTCATGGTATGTATTGTTGTGAGAGAACAAGGTGGAAAGCTTCTCTAAGAAAAATTTCTATCGGTCCCACAAGCGTCAAGAAATTCATTCTGTTTCCTGTGTGCCTAGGACAGTGCTGAAACCTGGCCAAATAAACCAGAAGGAAATGCAATTTTGATTGAAAGACTGATGTTTGCTTTCCTTTGTTTGGTCAGGTCATACTGAAAAAACTTGACAGTAAACATCTGTAGTGAATTTGTACCTAGCAATTTTCATAGGATTTAGGGTTACTGATTTGAGTTTGGTAGATTTGTGATAGAAGTTTAAACAGAAATAAGAACACTAAATACAGCTGATCTGTACTAACAAAACCTCCTGGATATTACTTCTACTAGGAGTGTATAAATGGCACTAAAGCACATTGCCATGTACCTGAAATGCACAAGCTCTTACAGAAAAATCAGTGTTCTGGCCACGAATAACAGGCTGTGTCCTCTTCTCCACCAAGAGCACAACTGAAATCACATCAGCTAACACTAAATGTATTCAGATCTGTGTTTAAAAGGCAGCCCTTTGTTTTTGGCTCATGTTAAAGCCACACTGGTGCACTGATGGAAGAGTGGCCAGGACACAAGACCACAACCTTCTGGCAGGTGCAGTTTCTCTACACTTCATAAACATACTTCAGTAGGTTTATTCAACTAATTCAAATTAAAACTCAAAAATCAAGTGTGAACTTAAGTCAGAAGAATTTTTTTTCTTCAAAAAAAATTATGTAGGGAAGGTTAAGAGCTGGTAGTTCCAAAGCCTGAGGAATTACAGTTAGGTAGTTTGATTAGTGCAGTTTCCAGGATTACTCTGCTCATATTTTGATTTCTAAAAATATTAGCCTATGACACAGAGGTCAACTGAAACATATTTTGAGTGATTATGAAGCTACAGATTTTGCCTTTAGGCAATTTTTTTATTAACTGTTGTATTTGATAATCATATCCATACTAAATTTCAGAGTTGATTTAGGAGCTTGGGACCATAAGAAGGTACTTCTAGTCATCTTACCAGTCTTTTCCATCTGCATAGCCATAAATTTTCCAATCAATACGGATGTAACCATTTAACAATTTTCTTCCTAAACCTCTTTTTGCAAAGCAGGTGTGATTTTAATCTGCTGCTGCTAGAAAGCCCATCAAGTGCTGTATCCACAGGCTGAAATTATTCAGAAAATAAGATGTATTCGGTTCTGTGTGAAGGTCACAAGTAATAAAGCCTCCAAGGCACTATCTTCCAGTGAATCTCTGCTGCCAAAAAGGCAACATACATTATCTTTTACACATCTCCCTTGGAAGCAATTGATGCTTATTCCTTGTGAGCTGTTACAGTCTCTGGCAGAGAGAAATAGGCTGAGTGCTGTAGAGCTATGGGCCTTCTGTTCCCTCTGTGACACACTGGGAAAGAGATTATGGTCTTTGTGCCTCTAAGATTTTAGCATTCTGCATCCTCTGGCTGGTCTCCCCACTGTCTTGCTCAAGAGTGCTGGGTGCTGCAGGGATGCTCTTGGAGGTGGAGCAGTCCCCTTGCAGCTCAGGAGGTGCTCATGCACTGCTGTGTTTCTCACATAAATAGTGTGCTGGCTGCTGTCATCTTTCACAGGCTGAAATAAGTCATTACAAGGTACAGAAAGAAAATGTCACATGGTTACTGCCTCACAAACTTTATGCCACCTGCCAGTGCTGGTCAGAGGAGCAGCATGTTTTGTGGTGCTCTGTGATTGACACAGAGCCAGGCACACACCCACAGGTTAGGAGAACAGCTAAAGAGGAGTTCTGCAAAGATCACCGCTGTGCTAAACAGCTTTTCATTCATAGTTTGTGGAGTTGCTGGTTGGAAATAATAGAGGGTTCTGCTTGCAGAGGCTGTTTGATATAACCTTGAACACACACCTGACATCCACAGTTCAGTTACTCCTGTTGGCTTTTTGCACTGAGGCTGTGGCACTTCATTTTCATGATGACAGCACAGCAGCACATTCCCAAACCCTGCCTTACACCCAGGGGGAGCAGCCACTCCTGGCCTGATACCTGCATCAATTCCTGCTGATGCATTCACAGCAGATTTGATCTTGTGATTCAGTTGCTAGATTGAGTTGTGTGTTTGCCAGCACTCAGAGGCTTCCAAAGCAATTTGGGGCAGTCGCTCTTTGTGTCTGTACTCATGTGTGTTAACAGGGAGATGAGGCACAATCAGATGAGGAGCAGCAGGAGCAGTGTATCAAGAGTCACACCAGGGCACGACAGTGTCATCCTGCAGCTCCCAGGAGGTGGTTTCCTGAGCCTCCATTCCCAGACTGTCCCCACTGGCCTGGCACTCTGGCTCACACTGACAGTCTCCTTGAGCTGTGTGCAAGTAATCCTCTCTGAGCAGCCTGTCCTGTGGGGCTGCTCTCTGACCTGATGCTCAGTCCTGGAGCTACCGGGCTCCTGCCAGCAGCCGGGAGGCTGCTCGGATGCTGCTTTAGTGCACAGCATCCATGATTGTCCTGCTCTGGCTCCTTCTTTGTCATCCCTGGTCTGTTCTCCCTCATCCATTTACAAGGAGACTGAAGACACTGCACTCAGGGGAAGCACTAATTAGATCCTGCCCATTTCAGCCTCCTGGAACACACAAACCCTTTAAGAGCACCTGACTTGCTCTCTCCTGGCTAATTTTTGGTGCAATAATTATGGCAATGCTTTGGTGGGGTTTAACTCAGCACTTCTGATTTAGTAAGATATTGTAGCATTTGAGAAGGCCTTTCTTAAACAAATTTAAGCATTAAGGAGAAAGAAAAAAAAAAACCTCATATCCTGGTGTTCCATACTTCAGTTTCTTAGCACTAAAGATCTAGTCCCTGTAATGTAACTAAATGAGGTAGATATATATACACTTCTGCCTATTTTTTGCAGAGTTAGTTTAACATTTAGACAGCAAAACTATGAGAGTAGAGATCAAAGCCTGTATTCTGTGCTAAGTTCAACATAAATTTCAGCTCTACAGTCTGAATCTGCTGAAATTTCCAGGCTATCTTCATTTTTCCTAAAATGTGTGGAATGGCAGTGGATCAGAGTGTACCTCCCACTGCCCTCCTTGCAGTGCTTTTTAGGGAGCACTGTCCATGTCTAATCCCATCACATCCAACACTCTCCTCCCTCCCTCCACTCCCAAGCCATGCCCAGGGTATTTATTTGCTTCCTTCCCCACCTTCCTTCCATTTTTATTTTTTTTGTGAGTTGGAGGGGGTTGGCTTGTGCGCAGACAAAACCCGCTGAGAACCTTCCTAGTCTGGTGGGAGTGCTGCAGAACATTCCTCTGACTGCAAAACTTCAAGGTAAATGAAAAAACACTTACTAGTATCATTAAACACACATTTAGGTGAGTATTTAAGAACCTTCACAGCCTTGTGAAAACCAATATATTTGCAAAATGTTTCCTCAGTGACAGCAGAACTCAGCAGTTTCATTTGCTGTGTCTCTGTCCAAAAGCAGCCTCAGCAAGATCAGCAAGGTTGTTTGGAAGCTCAGAATTCACAGCACAATTCAAAACTGAATGCATTAATGGACCAAAAGGTTTGAAATATGACCTTGCCAATAGCAAACCTGCAGTGTATTTAAGCAGCACGTGACAACCCAATGGTAGAGGAGTTCCTAACAGTGGCAAACTCATATAGAATTACATACAGAAAACATGTTTAAATAATAGTTGTGCAAAAATGTGAGTAAGCATGTAATAATCTGCCTTGCACTCGCTACAAAAGCCCATCCGCAGAGGCTACACGTACAACAGGTTGTCAGGGAAGCAGGGCCCAGATTCTCCCCTAACATCAAACCTTCAGAATCCTCACCACACAGAGGAAAACCAATAGACCATTCAGTGAGAGATCAATCACTGGACAGCAATTAGCTGAACAGTTTGAGGTGGCAGTTGAGGAGAAGCCAAGGTTTCTTCCCATTCCAAAGTATTTTGTAGTAGGGCCTCTGTTTAGAGTTGTGGCTTGGCAGCACTGTGTTGGACTCCTAAGAGACCAGTCTTGCCCAGACAACATTTTTTTCCAGCCTTTGAGTAAGTGCATCAAGTCACTTATCTTCAGGACTTCTGGCCTTTCCAAAAATAATCAAAGTTACGGAGTTTTGGTAATCTCACTGTAGAAACAGCATCCCCAGGCAGAGCCAGAGTCCTGTGGGATGGGGTCAGAGAAATGTGATTACTCCAGAAAACAGCAGAGCACAGAACATCACTGTTTCTGTCTTGAGCTGTCATTACAGATACAAACTGCAGCACTCACTGGTGAACTCTGTGCTTGCTGCTCACTTGTCTTTGCAAGTCAGCAGAGTCAGGGCATTTCTGCATTCCTTGCTGTCATTACCTGTAAGAGTCTTGTGGGAGACCAAGATAGTACAGAGCTACAAGTAACTCTCAAGAGGCTGCCACCGCACAAAGGTTTTGGAGGATGGGACTGGTAACCCCTCCTGGGTGCTCCTTACACCTCACCCTCCAAACTGAATCCCTTAATGCCCTGTAACTTCAGGGTGGGATGCTCATTATATTTGTCCTAACAAAGGAAGCACTAACAGATATAGACACACCCTGAATTTGGCAATAAATAGTTAAATTCTAAACAGAACTGAGAGTTATGTTTGCTTTAGTAACAGGATGCTGTGAAGCACTGGGATACCTGGAAAGAGCACTTTTGATAGAATAAATATGCTGTCTTTTGTTATTTTTTATGTTCCTCCTTTCATTTATATTTTTCAGCAGAAGGATCGATAGTATCCCAAAGACATTAAAATAAAGCTGAATCTACAGAACAGAGCTCAAGGTATCTGCTGGATAAGCAGTCTTTCCCCTTTCCTTAAAACAATAAGTTCCAAATTACTTTTCTCTGAGGAACTTTTTCCTCTGTTCCAATTTCATCTAGGTGAAGCTTTCTTCTGGATATTTAACATCTTATATCTCACTCACCCTGCCTCAGAACAGTCATTCATTTTAACAGCAGCAGTCACAGTGCCCAGTTTTACAGCACCAGCCACTGCACAAACAGAAAAGCCAAAGATGAAGAAGCATGAAGAGGAAAGATCAGAGATCATAGGAGAGCTCAAAATCTGGGTTTCCTGCATTTCAATCCAAAGCTCTATTTAAAGTCCAGAATGACCATCGCAGGTTTTTTTTGCATTTCATCTTTTTCCCTTTCAGCCTTCACTTAAACCCAGGCCCAACTCTCCCTCTTCCACCCTCCAAATTACAATGACCATCAGGCAAACGTGCCCAGTTGTGGTTGCCAACGTGCTCTTTGCCTGCTTTGGGGGGAGTGTGTTGAACCCTGGCAATGATTGATGACTGAGGGACTAACCAGACCTGACTAGAAAGTGCCAGCTGAGTGGTGAGTAATTGCTGCAGCTCCTCCCCCATAACACTCCCAAGCACTGGCAGGCAGGATAAGGGAGCCCAGTGTCCCACAGTGGCAGGGACAGGCACAGATCCAGCCCATGAGTACCCTCAGTGTCTTGTGCTGAGAAAAGAGGGAGAAGGAGTTTCCTTCCTCTGGTCCCCTCTTTCATTTTTAGCTCTTCTGCCAAGGAGGATTTCATTTACCCAAGACTGACACTTAAATGAGCAATTTGTGCCAACTCCACTAAACATCTCACTTTCTTTTTAGCCTCTAAACCAAACTGTCCTTTGATCTGTTTTCATTTCCATTTCCTGCCATAGTTATGCTAAACCTTTCAGCAGCAGGAACTTCACTCACATTACATGGAAAGCCCATTTCCCCAAGACTTCCCCAATATCTTTTTGACTGGAATGAGAGAGAAGCACATCATGTTTCCAGAATAGTCACCATGGCCCTAGGAGGTTGTTACTGACCTTGCTTGGTTTTGGACCTGGATATACCTCTGCCTGGGGGTGCCCTTCCCTACTCCTGCCATACAAACAATACAAAAACAAGACACAAGAGAAAAAGCATCTATGAGCACCTTCAGACGCAGCTGAGCTGTATTTTTCAGAAGGGCTGAAGTAGCATTTGACTGTATAGTTTTATTATGTGTGTTAACTCACCATGGTGTGGCAGAGAACAATGTAATTACATACTCTTGTGTAACTACTCTTTACCCCAAAATTAACGTAATTTATAGAAGGGAATTAGTCTGGTTTAATCACTGTAATGAAAGAAGTGGAACTGTGTTCTGCACTGGTATCCCAAATGTGTAGATAAAAATAAGCAAAAGCTTTGCAAGGCTATAGGTCACTAATTGTCATTGCTAAATTTTTTCCCAGGTAATACTCTCAATTTTAGAAAAAGTTTAATTAGGCAGAAATAAGCTGCTATAATTTAAAAGGTAAATTGAAGAGGGCAAGGCAGGATATCTCTATTAAAGGTGTAGCAGAAAATTACCACTTTTTGAAAGAAAGTATCTTTCCAAAATCTTAAATCCTAATTTCCCCCTTCCAGTTTTCTGTTCTCTCATTTAACCATGCAGTTGTTGAACTTTTCTTGTCATTGAGAATCCTTCCTAGAGAGGGAAGATGACATTTGAACAGGCCAGTATGGAATTAGCAGTATGTAGTATGATGCTGCTAGAGTTCTTCACAATTTCATTTTTTTAATGTGTCAAGATTTATTGATGAAAATTTTTAATTTTTTTTACTATCTCTTGAATAATGGTAATGCTGTCTTCCTCTTGAGGATATATTTCAGCTATCAACTCTTTGCTTCTTAAAAAGAAAATCAGAATACTTTCAGTTCTCAAATTTGAAACCATTGTGATACTGTCTAATATTACTGGAGTCTGGAGGTTTCCATGACCAATTACTGAGATGAATGCCATTCTATCCTCTACCATTTCTTTGGTGTCCCTGATTTATCTCTCAAAGCCTTTATGACTTCACGTTTGGCTTTTATGTAGAAGCAGAGCAGGTCATGTGGTTATCCAGAGGCATTAGTATGATAATTTTCTTCAAGCTGAGTAGGTGGAAATAATTAATGGACTGCTTTATTGATGTACATAGATAGCTGATTCTCTCTGTGGTTTCAATTCCCAGCTTCAATAAAGTAGCTTGAGATTTTATCTGAGGGCCCAGTAATTACACAGGGCAAGAATAATCGCTTCACAAACACAATCTGATTGTGTTTTATGCTATTGCCAGGGCCAGTGCTAAAGCTTCAAAACATAAACAAAGATCTGCTGCACGAATAAGCTGACACCTTTCATTTAAACTCATGAACTCTGGAGTAACTGAAATTCAGAAATTCTGCGCTCTTGAAAGTTGAGCAAACTTCAAAGAGGGAGTTGTGGTCTTACTGCAGTACAACACAGAAATAGCTTTGTCTTGACTAAACTCCATCTCGATTTTACCATTCAGGTGTTCCTTTTAAACAAGCCTCTTAATTTTTATCTAGCTCTTCGTAGGGTTACACAAAAATCAACTACATAAGGCTTTTCATTCCTAAAGAGGTACTGAATTCAGTGTACTATGATACTTACAACACAAACACTGAATCATTAAAATTGGAAAGGAAGTCCAAGATCGCCAAGTCCAACCATTAACCCAAACTCCACATCCACCACTAAACCACATCCCTCAGCACCACATCTACACATTTTTTGACCACAAAAAGGTGTTGCTTCCATATAGTTACTCCTAAACCAGAGTCCTTGCATTGTTCAGACTGAGTCAGTTAACACTGGTTACCTACCCACAACCCTTTCACAAGCTCGACCTTTGAGTCCAGCACCATTTTTTAATCAAGATCAAGCAATTAAAATGTCATACACAGCACACACCCATGTTCCCATACTGGGAAAACAGCTGCCTCCCCTCCCAGCATGGATGCAGCCTGTTCCCATCAGCACACACTGCAGGCAATACCACTCTGCTCATCTGCAAGTTTGCTGTGCCTGCAGAAGGGCATCCTTATGGGACACTCACTGCTTTTTCCCTGGAGAGGGGAGGCTTATATTTATTTAGGCAAATCCTTGGTACTCATCACCAGGAGAATAGCATTCAATCCTTGCTTTATTGTCCTAGCTGCTATTATTTCACTGTTGTTATGCATAGGTTTGGTAAAAGCCATCAGAATCCCTCATTCTATTGTGTCATGCTGATACTAGAGCATCTCCATGCATCTCAGTATAAATTGTTCCCAGTAAATTGAAAAAAGAGCAGCTGCAATAAGATACAGACTGAATAAAGATGTCAGAAATTTCTGCGTGGGTATAAAATATAAGTAATCCCTCTCACCATATAACACACACAAAAGTCTGTTGTCCATAGTGCACCAACATCCAGAGGGAATCAACTTTGAATTCCCTTTTCTGCTGTGAGAAGGTTGAAGGCATTGATCAGACAAAAACTTATCACCTTATGTCTATGTAATGTGTTTGCAAAAGCTCAGCTCTCAAGCACTGAAAGTTTAGGGGGATTTATAGAGGAAGGCAGAGATGACACAATCACTGTATGTGGACTCTTGGTACAATAACCGGTAGCTGGAGTCCCTGTTAAATGAGATTTTGAGCTGCTGTGTGGGCTGCATGCAAACCAGAGCAGCTCCTGTGCACACAGCAGCCAGGCACTGGCTAAAATGCTTCGGAGGGCCACCCAGAGAAGCAGCACATTCCATACACAAGTAGATTTTTATGGCAATACATCATAACTGTGGGAAAGGTGATACTGTTTCATTAATGACTTAATCCCTAGTAGAATCTTGTCTGCTAGCTAAGGTAGAATGAAAATAAATATTTTTATATGTTTTCCTAGATTCATGCAATAATTTCTTTAGACCAAACAGTTAATTCAGTACTTGTGTTTAATTTAAGCCTTGGTGTCCTACATGAACCTCCTTAGATTTTTCTATTACAGTTCTGAATACTTTTAGATTACTTTGAGCATCTAAGCAGCAACACTAATTACTTTAATTAAATGTAATCAGACATTAATACTGCTTAATATCCCCATCCACTAGTTAACTTAGGTGTGCAGTCTTAGGTCAGTCATCCTTAATTAACCTCGGTCTGAAGCACAAGCAAAGTCATTCTCCTCACTGGGGTTAAGTTCACCATTGCTGCACTTCCTTTTTGTGCACCCAAACAAAAACCAGTAAGAGGCACATTCTGGAGAGGCTGGAAAGCACAAGTGTCCAAGGCATTTAGAGAGGAATCAAAGATTGCAGCACAGACTTACGTGTCTGGTGACAGCCCTGCCCTTTGCAGTACAACAGCCCAACGCTGGAGCTCCACGTCCTTGGGTTCTTGGGGACAGGCACAGCACAGAGAGCCAGTTCCCTGTCAGAACCAGAAATAACATCACTAAACATCCCCTCCTAGTAAGCATTCTCCAGTGCAGCCTTTCTGGGTCAATCCCAGTTACATCTTAAATTGTTTAACTACTATCAGCTGGAAGGTAATGGACTGGCCTGTTTGGTTTGCCATTTTATTGCACTTACCACGTCTACTTCGTTTATTTTTTTGTTTTTTAAAAGCTTGCTAAAGACTTGGTTTTTACCAATACCAACAGTATTTCTGACCAGAATGGGGTTTTTTTAGTAAGACTTGAAACCATTGAAGCAACAGATTTCCCTTTTAACGGTTTCCCTCTTGATCCTGCAGTTTCATCATAATTTATTTTTTTTAAATCACAACACAGATAACACCACAGGGGAATTTATCAAGGGAAACCAGGTTATCTCAATTAACCCAAACTTTTATTTTAGGCCTCTGTATAGAGAGAGATTTTCTCTCTGACAAAAGCAGAAATGAGCTCCTATGGTATTTCTCATTTAAAAAAATATAGCACAAATAATTAAACGTGCTGGTTTATATTTAATTTATTTAACTAATTTCAAAGTATTAGCCCTATCATTTTGCATGTGCTGTGAACCTCCATAGTCTTGTAGGTCTGCAGTGGAAGTGGGAGGGTAAACAGAAGAGCCAGATAAATGTTTAAGACCACATTGCAATTCATTTTTCTGCTCATAGAAAGCTTCACTTATTTTAAAAAGACTTAAAAAAAAAAAATACTTTAAAAGTCTGACCTTCTTTGGGGTGATTTCACACAGGGTTTACTGTTCAAATGAAAGATTACTGACATAATTCTGGCCATTTTGGGGTACTCTTCCCTGAGCGTTGCACTACCATCCCTCCTTGGAGATTCCATGCAGCACATACTAAGAGGAGTTGATTATTTGAGTGTCTCTTCCAGGTGTAAAGAATTTAGATGAATTTAAGGTTTCAGAAGCACAGTCACTTCAAATTTGTATGCAAGGCAACTTTAAGCTTTGGTGGCTGCACCATGTTGTGTTGACTAATGAAGTTCACCTGCCTGTGAAGCACCTGTAGCTGCTCAGAATGGCCCAAAGAAAGGAAGAGTTTGAGCTGAAAATGGAGTTTTCAGGTATTTTTTAGCAGAAGTGAGATCTGTGGACAGTAGCACATGAACTCCTGGAGTAGGCAGATACTCAACAGCTGCAAAGCACTTTCCATCACTGCTGCATAGACACTCACACTGAAGTTTTGCTGTGCAAGCAACAGCCAAAGAATCCCCCAGAAACTTCATCTATTTTTGTAGAAAAATTACACGAAGCTATAAATAAACCTGACCAAAGTTTTACACCTACATACACTCAAATTTGAGAGCAAGAACTGAGATCTGTAAAACACTCACCAAGATGAGCCATTTTCCTAAGGCCACACTACTCAGAAGGTATTCTCCACCTTTCCCCCTCCAAGGAATATCCTCCCAATGAGAAATCTACTAAAAAAAGTGAAGTCCAAATCCAGCCAAAACTCTACTTGGCTCCCACTAGAGTAGCTAAAAACTGCAAGCAGAAGCAACTGCTCACACTGCACAGCCCTGAATACAACAGACTAGAGCAACCAAAAAGGTTTTTATAGCCCCTGATGGGTTGTTTGCAACTCCACCCACCAGGCAGAACACCTGTGCCCCTACCCCAGGGCCCCAGCCTTCCCCCAGCCTGGCTTTATGGGCTTTGCCACACACCAGAGGAATACTTTGAGGTTTAGAGGCTATGAAAACTTTTAACATGTAAAAAAAAAAAAAAAAATCCAAAAAACTGCAACAACATTCACACGTGAAATTTCCACCTGCTACACAAAACTACAGAACAATTCTGATAGAGTCAAAGTTGCCTGTCTTGTGTGCAGACACAAATCTAAATGTGTCCTCACTGTGTCTCCTAGTTGCTTTTCACTCATTTAGTTAGAAATCTTTTCAGCACCCAAAGAGCAGTTCAGGTTGATCTTGTCTATAAATGCAGTGTGACCTACAGCCTGCAGCTATCTGATAAGAATTAATATGTAGTTATGTCACTTTTTTTCCAGTTAGGGGTGCAGAAAGTAACTCAGCTTGTCCACAGTCAGGGGTCCTCCCATGTTCCAAGCCATTCCACGTTCATGGAAGGAATTATCCTTCCTCACCACCAGAGTATGACCTTTCCAACAGGATTTTCTTTGCATCAAAACTTCATCTGAAGAAAGGCTTGGGTGAATGGAACAGAAATTCTGGGGGAAATGGAACAGGTAGAACCTGTCTAGAGAGCAGTCCTGTTCGCTGGGATCACAATATATGAGTTTCAGCTACAGCCTTTCTATGGCTTCTAATGAATTTTGCTAAATATGAAAGCTTTTAAAAAGGCTGAGTAGAGTGGGACAGTTTTAGTCCAAGGACACATTGAATATATGCAAAGTGAGCATAAGGACTAGGGAGTCACATTCCTATTGCTCAGTAAATATTCTATACTGGCAAAGGAGCTATTTGTTATTGAACCTGGGATTATATCCAGGTACCTTCAAGAGAGGAACAACAACCAACCCAACCTTCTTTCCTCATACAAAAGTATACGAAACAACACGTTTTGGTCTTTGTGTGTGAAGTTTTAAATATCAAGTGTTAGATGAATTTGCCCGTTTTCAGTTTCACCGTGTGTGTGCAGACAATCTGACGAGTCTAATTACCTGGCCATATGCCTTGCCTTGTTCCAGTCTTTCCAAACTTGCCTTAAACTTGCACTTTCTTATCTTTTGCAGTGCCCTCCTTTTGGGGTTTGGTGAACTCAGCCTGGAATCTTTGCTCTGTTGGGAAAAGACAGTCACCTGTCAATATTGAAACCAGCCATATGATTTTTGATCCCTTCTTAACTCCACTTCGCCTGAACACGGGGGGAAGAAAGGTAGGTGTTCATGTTCTGTTCTGGTATAGAAAATAAAAGAAGTTAGTAGATGTAAAAAAACATTTGCTCTACTTTATACTCCTAAAGCATTTGTATTTATCTGTCAGCTTTGAGGCAGAATAACAATGTAGTGCATTTTAAGGACACTCCTCAAATAACTAAATTATCAATTCTGTTTAACCAGCTGAAGGGTTGATTGTTCAATTCTGAAACTATTGACGGTGGTTGACCGACAAATGCCGCCTCTCTGCACACCCCACACGGCGCGGGGTGAAATGGCGACCGGCCGTTCCTGAGGGCGGCGCGGGTTTATATAGGGGCCCTGAGGGAAGGTTCCAGAACTGGGCCCTGATTGGACGAGAGGGCTGGAATATGCAAATCAGGGTGAGGGCTGACCAATGGGCGACAAAGGCGGGAACTGAGGGCCAATAGGAAAGCAGGGTTGGGTGAGAGGCGGGAAAGCCGTGAGGGGAAGAAGACAAGATGGAGGAGAAGCGGGAGTGAAACGACAGGAGGAACAGCCGTGAGGGGAGAGACCGGGAAGGGGGTGACAATAAAGCTTTAGAACCAAAACCGTAACAATGAACACACAAACACAACTTCAGACCGCAAAAGTCTCCAGCCTGGCGGATTTGTCCAAGTCTGGGAGGTCTGCACCGCCATTATCTTCATAGGTCTGCCTTCTGAAATGTTCTTTCCATCTTTCATACGTTGTGCGTTCTCCCACAAATTATTTTGTAAATAAAACATCTTGAACCTGTTAGCAGCCTTGGAAATACTTATTAATTTGTAATGTTGTTGAGTTGTTTCCCATATGTGGAGGTGCTTAAAAGGTTATTTTAAAGTTTTTATTGCTTATTCCATGAAGGCAGTTGTCTCTTATTCAATCTGTAGCACAGAACAGATGAAAAGGCTCTGTGACTGCAATATCAGAGCAAGCAGAGCCTCTAACAAAAGGTTATTCGAAAATGATTTATCTTCCTTCGTTTGTTGTCATGACAAATGAGGAATCTGCTGGAAACAGCAGAGATTTTAGGAATTTGCTCTGTACATCCCATGGAGACTCTGGTGGTACATGTGCAAAAACATCAGAATTGATGTAAGCTTCATCACGGAAGGGATGAAAAGGTGCTGTTGTTATTGCTGAAGGACAGCTGTGCTTCCAACTATGGCCCAGATTTCAGGGTAATGTATACATTTTGCTTTTTAAACAGAAATGCATTGAGGTTTTTCATCTTGATCCAAAAAAAAAAAAAGAAGAATTTTATTGACTCTGCTATTTATGTAAAGGCTTACATATTTTGCATTATTTATAAATTACAGAATAACAAACCATGAAAGTCAAGAACGTGGCAGTTGTCACTGAGTCAAACCCAGGAGGTTCAGAATATTCAATGTCTTTAGCAATTCTAAGGATTCAGCTGGGTTTTTGTACCAGCTCCGAGTGAAGCAAATGTCTAATTATTGATGAAATTTCAGAGGCACTGACAAGCTGGGAGATGCTACACCAGCACTGAGGTGTTCTTACCAATATTCTCCTGCAGTGATGGCCTTTCTACCAGCTTACAAGAACAGGATTTTTTCAGGCTGTGCCTTGGTCTAGAGAGGTTTCTAAACCAGCTGAATCAAAATTCTCCTTTGAGAAAAAGATTGCAATTTTGATGCCTTAATAAAAATTCTTCGCTCATATTTAAAGCTTCAGTGAGGATTTGATTTGGCAGGTAGTATATTTGTGTTCCCTTCTTTGGTAATTTTTAAATGTTAAAAATAGAGGTGTGTTTCAGATGGGCTGGAGCACTTTGGTTTTCAGCGCTCTGAACCAATTGCTGCAGCAGCCAAGGAATTTCTTAGACAAGACTTAACTGTAGTTATGCTGTACATGAAAGGATTTTATGGAACTGATCCTAAGAAAAATGGTGAATAAATAAAAAAGGGATTTGATGTGGTTTCAAATGAGAGTTATAATAAGCTAGCTTACATGCACAGTGAACAAGGGAGACAGCTAGATGCACACAGTCAAAATTATAAACCTCTTTGGAAAGGGTGCTGGGAGGAGAGTCAAGCTGTAAGAGAGAGCTAGAAGGAAGGAAATGTTCACTGCAGTTGTTCTTGGAACAGTAACTTCACATTTTTAACAGATTTATTTTTATATTAAATTAGAAACCAGTTTTATCTGAGCCTGAAAAATATTTACTGAATTTTGAAAACAACATTTCTACTTCGTGTGCTTTGCTTTTGAAATTAATTTAAGAAGGAACAGAAGGGATAGTTTGACAGAAGAATGAACATGAAGGACAACATCACAGTTTTCCTACCCCACAGCCTATAAGGGGAGAAAAGCTCAGTGTGGTCTGTTACTCATCAGGTCTCTTAATAGTAACTTGTGGCATGAGGCGGAGAAGAAAATTCTTCCATTCAGGAGCAAAAGTGATGGCAATGCAATTTGCCAAATATTTATAGCACTTGGATCCAATTTTTTTCAGTAAAGTTCCAGTGAGCAATAATCCATTGCTTTATGTGCTGTCCAGTGATTGCAGGGCAGTATCAGGGCACACGATTTACAATTCAAGCACCATCAGATGTTATTCTGAATTGTGTTATTTTGTCTGTGTGAGTCTCCATTTCCTGAGAAAGTGGCTTTTCAGGTCCTGAAGGCTGAGTATCATTGAAAGAGATAATTGGATTTCAAGATCCAGAATCTCAGCACAAGATACTTAATGAGTTTACATGCAGATAAATTCCCCAGAAGAAATGCTGCTTTTGAGGAAACTCCCCAGGTTTCAGTTCTCTCTCGGGCCCAGCTTTGTCTCTTGATTATCCATTTTAGTGAATTTAGCATGCAGCCCCCTTTCAGATAAACAGCCCTTTTGAATAAACAATGCAAACCCTTATTAATTTGCAAATCACACTCCTTCACTCTGTCACAAAGAATGACACTGTTTTACTTTCCCTGCCTTTCTGCTTTGGAGTCACATAAGCACCAAAGCAATCAGCCCCAGCACAGCAGAGTAACTTCACTGGCAGTGGAATCTGGTGACATTTAGGCAGAAAACACTGTGGGTTTCAGTCTCCAAAACTGGGATTTCCAGCCTGTCAGGGATGGTTGTGGTGGGGTAACAAACCACATCCCTTCCCACTGAGCTAATCCTTTGCTGGGATTCCTTCCTCCATTCACCAGTGCAAGAGCTCTGCCTTTCCCCAAAAAAAAAATTTGTCCCCTGCCTAAATGCAGCCCATTTGGCATCTCCTGGTTCTGTGTGGACTTAATTCCAGTAATCCTATTTCCAAGACTCTTTAAATTCGTGACCACACCTTTTTTATTCTCCTAAAAACATTTTAAGCCACAGTTTTTGCTTTAGACACCAAGTGCAGCCCTGCCAATTAATTAAACCTTGCCACATCAGGGACGCTGTGTCTCATTAATCATTTTAGGTCACACCCAAGGACTTAAATTGTGGCCTAGAGGAGGTAAAATTCTGTTTAAAATCACTTTATTTTTGAAACAAGGAAAGACAGTGTACCTGATGTTGACCTCTGGGGAAATAAATAAATCGATGTGTGCTGGCCAAGGACTGTTACAGACATTCTGTAGCTCAGTGTGCATAAATGGAAGCTACTCAGCAAGATCCATACATCTGCCTCCTCACATGGAACATTAATGAATGCAATCACGTATTATTTAAATTAATATCTTTATAAATAATTGGTTCATTCTATGCATCACAAGATAATGGTGACATTTAGCAGCTTTTAAAGTAAAACAGGAGAGGAGAAAAGAGATTTATGAATTGAAATCAGTTAAATGCTTTCTCTGCCAGCTAGCTCTGATTCCATGCTGTTCAATCAATTCAGAGTATTACTAGCATTTTTCTCAAGAGTGCAATATATGACAACTGCCAAGCTTTGCTTTGGTGATTACTAAAAGGACAGATACTGGTGTGAACCATATTTCAGCACTGCAGGAATATAAAAAATGAATTGTTAGAATGGTCCAGGAGAAATGGATAGCAATAAGACATCAATGTCATCTGTAAACTGACTTGTGATAAATTTTTAGAGGGCTTAATAATATGATTTTTGATTTAGAGTGACTTTAGAAAGTCAAAAGTCTGATGCAAACATCAAAAACTTTAATGAATAAAAAATAAAAAGTATTGCTGCTTAAATAATTGTTTCTAATGCTTCTACAGTATTGCATGTTCTCAGATGTGTTAGTAAATGAACATGAAATGAAAGCAGCAGGTTAAAGTAACTTGTTTACTCACTCTTGTCATTGACTTTACAACATGAAAAACAACAGGAAAACAACATTAAGGTTTATTTCAGAAGTACTTACAAACTTTGCTGTTAGTAGACCATATATAGGGGAAAACATATGTTCAGGGTCCAGATCTCACTCTGCATTGGGACTTCTCTTTCCTTATCACTTCATTGTCCTTGAGATTGAATGAGTTTGGAACATGTGAGAACTCAGATGTGCATTTTGGTGTGTTCTTAATTTCTGCTTTTCTGTGATAGCAGAACACTGAAATCATACAGGAGTCCTGAATGGGCACAAGAATGTACTTCTACAGCTTCTTCACATCATAAAGGGGTTTTTGCTCCACTATAACTACTCTGCTTGGCATTTAATCGTGTCTAGTGTCATAAAACAAGCTCACTTGCCTGCTGTGAGAAACTTCTAGGGGATCCTGGCTGTGGCAAGAAGTGATTCATGGGCTGAGTCCCCAGGCTCCTGCACCCTGGGGTGGAGCTCTCAGCTGGCCAGCAGTGCCTCTCAGATTATGTGGTAAACCATCTCTCAGATGCAGTTATGTAGTTATTCAAAACAGCCCAAGGTGTCCTTTCAAAGGTGGCTTTGCTAAGCCTGGGAATGCATTTAAGGATGTCACCTGGAACACCAAGGGGACCTGCTGTAGAGGACATGGGGCAGTAGATCCATTAGAAGGCTGAAGGCTCTCAGATATTGTTGAAGCTGGGATAACTGATACCAGCCAAATGTTTACTTCAATAAGTTGCTTTCCAGTTTTCAGTTCCTAATGATGAGACTTCCAAAAAAAAACCACATTGGAGCAGCAGCTGGCTTCCCACTATTAAATAGTTGAGTTAATATTGTTCCTAATATCTCTTTTCTATCTTCTAATAGACATTGTGCATTGCTTTGATAGTATCTTCTTTGGATTTATTTCATCCTGCACTTAGGTCTATTTGTAAACCTGGATATTTATTCCAAGCCTTGTAGAAGTAGAAGTAACATATATCTTGTGTTTGTACTGATTCTGTATTTGGGGCTATAATCACTGATACGAAAGACTGAAGATTTTTTTCTCTCACACTGATCCTGCTGTTATAGTAAAGGTGTGCAAGTCTCCTCACACTGTGTGCTTTAAATTAAATATTATTTTGTATTTTAGCACTGTTAAAACACATTTCCTGGTCTCAGAAGGATGATTCATTCTTTGGGGTTTTTTTTGTTATTGTTGTTACAAACATTAATAAATGCGTAACATTGAAACTTCAGAAGATATAACAATATTTTATTGGAAGTGGGTTTTTTTGGCACAGTATCAAAGAAATGTTGTTAACTGAGAGCCCACTGTATTAAATGGGGATGCTCCATGCCATTCTGTACACAGAAGTTGAATCATATTATCAAAGCCAAGATACCTGGGGAAGGTGCAGGCATCTATAAGGTTGTTGTTCAGCTGGCACCAGTTCATCTGAGGCAAAACACTTGCCATGCCAGCCAGAACTAATGAGAACCCACATCCCTCTCCCCCTGGTAAATCCTGACAAATTAAGGAAGCTGGGGAAAATGTTCTCCTCCTTTTTTTTTGTTTTATATAAATTCTCACTTCC
This sequence comes from Margarornis squamiger, assembly GCA_035222235.1. Taxonomy (NCBI): domain Eukaryota; kingdom Metazoa; phylum Chordata; class Aves; order Passeriformes; family Furnariidae; genus Margarornis; species Margarornis squamiger. The sequence goes on from JAWWTY010000038.1 coordinate 5,478,073, forward strand.
ATCCAAAATGGTCAAATCAAGAAATCACCATGTATTTGGTAGGGATTTGTGCCTGCCTTGCAGCTGGAGCAGGCACTGTACAACAGCCACTTGTCAGTTGTGCTGTGAGATAAATGACACTGCTGCCAGGGTGAAATACAGATTGCCCTGGCACTCAGATGTGCTGTTCAGAATTCTGCACAGCAGTTTGGTGCTACAGAGAAGTGCGAGTTCATTGTTTCTCCTCCCTGTGCTGTTAATCCCTCATGGTTGAAAATTGAAGCAGGCACAGTTTGCTTATGGATAGAAGAATTAAACTACGTGTTTCAGGATTAGATGCTAGAAAGGAGCTTAAGGGCAAAAAACTGAAAAACAGTCGTCAATGAACTGTATCTAATAATCAAAAACAAATCTGTGGATCAGCAGCTCCTCATCTAACTGGGATCTGGATGGTGGAGCAGTGGGGGGAGTTAAGCTACGTGTCATCCAGCAGGCTGAGAACAACCATCAGCAGATGATTCTGGAGCAGAGGAGGAAAATGTGCATAAATTGGGGGTAAGAAACTGTTCTTAACGTAAAGGACAGTGGATATTACAGGGGGCTATAGATCTTGCAAGAAAATTGGGAAGATAAAATAATTCTTTTCCATGTACGCTGGTTTTTTTGGGATGTGCTGCTCCTGTACAGGAGTGCCAGGGAATCAGAGCTCCCAGTAGCACTGCTGGGTGTGTGGTAGCCCCGTGTCACTGAGGGAGGTGTTTGAATCAGTAACTCTTGCTTCTCTTATGCAACTCGCAGCTGAATCCATTGTAACTGAGCAGTTTCACCTCCAGCCTTTTTATCAAGTTACTGCTTGTGTCCCTGAGCAACAAACACACCCAAACTATCAAGTTAGGTCTGACAATGGAAATTTTAGCTTTTAAGCTGAAAAAAGAGGAGAAAGTCTGCCTACCAGAAATCACCGGGGAGTTTGCTTTAACTCTAAAATGTGAAGAAGATGATTAAAATCAATCTTGTAAACTTGCACAGAAGAAGAGTGCATAGTGCACTCATTTATTTTAACAACTCGGTGCCACCTGTCTCGGGGAGGCTGTTTGGCAGAAGGGGATGTTGCATAGAACAGTAATATGGCCTGTTGCCACACATACATTTGGGATATACACTGGGGATGAGGAGGATGGGGAAGAAGAAGAGTTAGCAAGGGCTAATAATGACAAATTGTGTCTCTTTGCTTTCTGTGAATGTTTAAAAAGGAATGTTTACAAGGTAAAAAGGTTTACCCTTTACTCCTGTATCCTTTCTCTGTACCCCAGCCAGCAGCTGGAGGCAGCATGTCATCAGAATTTGCTACTAATACTATTAAATCCATACACTCCCCTTCTGCAGTGCCCCTTCCCTGCCACACAAAGAGTGCAAAGAAATGTATCACAGACATGACTTAAATCACAGCACCTTCCAGGGCAATGCCACAGGCAGCCCAGCTGTGCTGAGGTGGCACTTAAAAGCTCCTTTGAAGATACTTTGCCTTAATTAAGTATTTAGCCTTAACTAAGTATTTCATCTACTCCTATTTCATGTAGGACTATTTAAGGCCTCTACCCAAAATAGTGTTCAAATGTACTGAGCAAAGAAGCCTTTGTGGTTGGAAAAAAAATATTTAAATGTGAATTGTTTTGAATCATACAAATGTACTTTTGATATCACCACAGCCCTTCCAAATAAATGTATTCGTGTTTAGTTTTGTAAAGCATATTATTTATGTGATGGACATTAATGGCTACTGTTGAGTGACATAAGCTTTGGATGCAAATGTACCTTTGTGATCTTTTCTTTCTGTGTGTTACTAAAACGGACAGGCTGCCGTGGTTTCCGTGGCCTGAAGATGGATTGGGATGTAAATCCCTGTTTGACACAATATGGGGCTATTTACTGAGTATGGCTCAATTAGAAGCACAGAAACACTGTTAAACAGGTCTGCTGTTGCCCAGGGACATATTGAATGCTGGAGAGAGAAGCTGTGCACTCAACCCTCCCTACAAAGATGGATTTGGCATGGCCAGCAGCGCTGATATTGGAGAGGTTCTCAGATTCATCAGCCACCAGCAGGAAATCCATGCTCTAAATCTCAACTTTAGGTTTAAAACTCTGGCACTTTATCTTGTCTCTTTGAAATCTTCTCACCACTGTTCTACCCATGACCAGATGGATGTTGCATCCAGGTTTTTTATAGTGCTTACACCACACTCCTTTTATAGATATATATTTACAGAACAATATTCTTTGGAAGCACAGGGATATATGCCAGTTTTAGATGGAATAGTCCTCTACTATCATGCAACGTTATGTGCCATCTACTGACCCATTTGTCACAATCCAAATGTCCCAAGTCCTTGAATTAGCTCCATATTGGTCCTAAAGGATTTTTGTATCTTGTTTGATTTTTTGAGGCCTCCCTGTCAATAGTCTTCTGTTAACAGAAAGTCTTCCAGAACCAGAAGAAATAATTCAGTCTGGTTTTCTATAGAATCTCATTTTAGCTTCTTTACAGCCTCTGTCTCCCATTATCACTTCACTACTGCACAGATCCCCTCCATTAAAAGACAAAGGCATAAAATGCTGTGGTTATTTCCAAGTTCCTTTGTGTCAACAAAAGCACCTGCTGATTGCCCGGCTGACTGCTGCTAACAGCACTCTATAATACCTGAGTTTTACCTGCCCAGTCCTCAGGACAGAGTTGGTCTGGGCTTTTCTTCTACCCAATTTTCACAAATTACTGAGATTTCTTCTTTGTCAAAGCAGGATGAAACTGTCCAGGAGATACTGGAGTTAGTGTGGGGCAAGTAGAAAATTGTTTGTTACTCTTATAATGGATTATTTGCAGTATCTTTTGTCATAAGCAGTTACTAAAGGCAATGTGGGTCTGTAAAGGCAGGAGCTGTCAAAGCCAAGGACTTCCTTTGACAAACAGAGGATTTCATAGGTAAATGTATATTAAGGAAAGAAATTGCACATCCTGCAGATTGCCTGTCAATATCACCACATCAGTGTGGCTGCTGTTTTGTCCAGCAGAAATGCATCATTTTCAGTATCTTTCCAGGAGTACAGCACCGAGGACTCGTCATCATAAGCAAAATGAAGTTAATAAACTCATAAGAATGTAACCTTGCTTGGATAAAAACCTTAACAATGTACCCAAGGAGTGTCTCACCAAGGAGTTTTCCTTCTAGAAAAACTTCCTCTAGAAGATCCTGCAGCATTTGCAAATAAATGATATTTTGTTTCCTTAGAGTTGTGATAAGTGTCAGTGAGGGAGGTAAAGCATCAGGAAGCCTTCTGAGAAGCACTGCAAATTGCAATGTAAGGATGGTGGGGCTTCCACTGAGCCAGGGCACAGCTAAAATCCTCTCCCAGCTCTGTCCTAAGGCTCACAGGCCAAAGGGGTGTGACAGAATCTGCTCAAAGCTAAGTCAGAGAGCAGGCAGAGTTAAATCATGAAAACAGGGTATCTCAGGTGGCACTGCACAGCTGGCCTGGAGCTCAGCCAGCCATAGTGGACATCTCTGTGTCCATGGTTTGGGGGAAACCTCTGCCCGAACAGCAGGATCTTTAAATGGACTGATATTTTTCCAAATGTCATGTTCTTTAAATGCTGTTTGAAGATGAAGGTTTACTCAGTTCCCCTTAGAATATCACTGCAAATATCACCACGATGTTTATATGTGTCCAGCTGCTTTATGACCTCCTGTTCCTACTCTCCCAAAACATTGCAAGGAAAGAGGAGAAATTACTTAGCAGGAAGAAGTCTGAAACCATTTTCATGATGAATGCTCACCTCTGCAAGTGAAGGCGTAATATCCTCATGAAAGGGCCAATCCTTCCATCTCAATGGCTGTCATGTTGTCTGTGTGGTGGCCTGGACCACTAATGAATGCCCCTCATTCCCTACAAAATAAGCAAAAATTATAAAATCAGCACAGCTGTGAATATCCTTCTTCACCACGAACTCCAAAATGTTTGGTCATTGAAGGCTATGCTAGTGAAAATCTTTACAAGGCGCTAGATAAGGACCCAGAAATCATCACAAGTTAGGAAGTATCTCACTTGCATCTCCATCACTTTTTGAGGTAAAAACCTGTTTCATTCCCAGATCTCTGAGAATGCTGTTAATGATGAGGTATTCTCAATCCAGCTTTTTTCTCAGCTAGTTCTGCACTCTCTGATGATCTCATTTAAAGGATTGTGTTACTTTGGCCAATGGAATTTGCTCATATCCTCTTCTCCACTTAGACTTGCCTTTCCCTGAAAGCCCTTTAGCTGTAAAACCACATATCATTTCAACATCTAAAACCCTTTGTCTTGTAATTCTGCTCCTTTTTTAGTGCCCAGTTGTGCCCTGCATAACTAACCCTGGTAAAGGGATGTGCAGTGAACTGTGTACTAAAGAGCTTCCTAAAAAGAGGAACCACTGGGAGGAGTGAAAAGCCACTTGGACTTTTCTTGCTGCCTCTGCCAGATCCCATCTGCTGCCTTTAGAAGGTCTGGGACTGTGCTTTCCCTGTGAGTACGTGGAGGTGCTGCCTGGAGACAGGGAGCTGCCTGGTGTGGAAATGAGCCCCAGCCTTGAACTGAACACTCCACACAGAAATTAGGAACAATATCACAGCATCTGGTGTGTGTAAAGGGAGAATAAACCAGCTGTGCTAGATGAAATATTGAGTATGTCAAATTATTACAACAAACTTTATAAATATTACTGTTAGTCTGACTGCAATAATTTTTTAATAGCAGAAGACAGATAGAGAAAGAAGTTCTGCACATCAAATGCTATGAAAAAGAATGATACTGCTGTAGAGAGCAGGAGAGCCAGCCCAATTAGAGCAGGCAAAAACTGGCTGCAAACGAGGAAACTGGAACAGCAATTCCAGAATGAGAAGGATAGTTCTCGTCTCAAGATCTGCCATAGTAGCAAGAGTCCACAAAGCATTAAAGAGATATATTTTGCAATTTTTTTGCAAAATGAAAGTTACATTTCATTGGCTTTTTATGGTATTTTGAGCGCAATCAATAAGCTTTATGACCTGCATCCTCTGTTGGCTCATTGAAGCTAACTGGGCTATCAGCTTTCTGTCTTGGTGCACTATAGATGGGCAATCACACTTTATTTAATGACTGAAATGGACACCTTTGGTGATACAGGATTCTTCAATGAGATATATAATTGTTTCCAGCTTATGCAGCTTTTATTGAATTATTATTGAAAACATAATTTCATGCTTGGTTAAGTCATAAATTTAATTCATTTGCTGGTGAGATACAGTAACAAATATGCCACTACCAGTGTTACTTCTAGGAAAGGAGAGGAAGTTCTCTGTAGGCAAGGAGTATAAATTAGCTGAGCACTCACTGGTTAACTTTTCAACATTTTATACTCATGGACTTAAAAGTGCAGGAAAAACTTTCCCATCTAAAGTAGGTCGGTTGTGACTGAAAGTTGTAATATACAGTTTGAGTCTTGTGGGTACATTACAATCCCTGTTAATTGGATAAGATGGAATTGTCACTGGTTCTGCCTTTAGGTGGCTTCAGGACACAGCTGACCCTTTGAAACAAGTTTGGAATCAGAACTTTTGGAGGCTTTTTTTGTATGGGTTTGAGTTTCTTCACAACCTTTTGAAGTTGAGAATGCGACACATCCCACTGGCCTGATCTTTCATGAGCCACATTTTGCTTATTTACTTTAACATAAGATCTCCTTACGTTCAAGGCAGTGGCTTTTGGCAATCAAAGGAGACCGTTTGGAAGGGGATATCAAACAATCTTAGTGCTGCTTGGGGAATTAGCAGATCTGTTACCTGGTATCAATACTGCTAGGGAGTGAAAACCGTGATTGCTGCCAAACATAATTGAAACAGAAAATAGTTTAATGCATAAAATACAGCATAACACAGTGAAGCTATGGCTTTTAATTACTGAATCTATGTTTCTCCAGTAGAACTTATTAAATGTGGGCTTGAGAAATCACTGGAAGTTAAAAAATTATTACTGAGTCAAATACTGCACTTTAATGAATTAGCCTGGTTGAAAAATAAGATAGTTGCTAAAATTTTCCTGGCATGGAAAAGCCACTCAACAGCCAAAGTTCTAAATAAAAGGCAAATAATTTTTTTAAAAACCACCCAGGGAGTAGTAAATTCATAATTTCTACTGAGTAAGAATTGGCAACCTCCTTGTCAATAGCTGTAAAACGCCTTATGTGCAGAAATATTTCAGGCCATTAAAGCCAAAGAAATGCGTTTGGCCCTGTGCCTTTGCATTCAATATACAATTTATGTCAGCTTTAGGTTTTCATTTTTTAATAAGCTTTTTTTTCTCTAACAAAGGATGACACAGAAGACAAGAAGAGTAGTGAGCCTGCACTGTTTATGCAGTAGGGAGGTGTGTCACTGCCCTTGCTTTGTCTGATGTTACCCTGGACAGTGTTTTGTGCCTCTGTTCTCCAACTCAGCAGCAATCCAACCACTGCCTGCCTTGAGATTATGATGTGCCAAAGTAAAAATACCTGCAAAATAACTTTAAAGATATTTGCTTTGAATTCAACCATCTATCTCTGCCTGTTGCAGGAGGAAAAACTAGTCCTGTATACTAAAAAGACTTGATGACTTGCTCTGGTCTTGCCATCCTTGGAGAAAATGTTCTTTACAAGTGCAGGTAGTGCCTCTCTATTGCTGAAGGAAGTGCTCTGTATCACATTATCTCATTTAAATACTTCCTGGGTGTTCTGCACTCTTGGTTACATTTTCAAGCACCTCAGCTGGAGCCTTCAGAAGGAAAGTACCCACAAATGTCCTTTATGAGCCTTTCTGGCTTGGTGTCTCCCGATCCCTAATAATTTCCTTGGACTGCATACATCTTCCTTTGGCACTCCGTGTGAGATTGCCAGCGTGGCTCTCAGCAAACAAGGGTGCGTTTTAAAGGCTCAGCAGAGTGCCTGTGGAATCGTTGCCCTGCATTATTAGAGCTTATCTCTCTCCTTTCATGGTCTGTAGTCCTCCTATGGATTTATTTCATCTCTGCCCGCACACAGCCTTGTCCCCGTGCCTGCTTAGACTCGCCATAAAGCCTCAGACTTAAAGGATAATGGTCGGGATGGGGGAAGTATACAAGGCAATAAACAGCTTTTGCAGGTGATTAAACACACTGAAGCAAAGCTGAGGCATTTGAAAAACCCCAAAAGCTGTTTATTGTAAGCACGGCAACACGTCAGCTGTGTTCAACAAGGCACAACGTTAAATAAAAGCTTTTGCCTTGTCTTGGAAGGGCTGCAAAGTTTTGTTCACCAAATAGATCTTTCCTTCTCGGTTCTAATAGCGTGGGTGGCTTTCTTTGTGTCACACGGGGTTTTACAGGAGAGAGTTCCAGAGTAATTGCTTGGGAGAAAAGCAGCAAAACGTCCTTCTTCAAATTGCTATGGAGGTTCTTGATGGCAGTGCCTTCCTCCTCTCCCCACCCCACAAGAATCCCCCTTTACTCCCAACTCCTTTTTGCTCTCGCTGCTTCTTCCTTTGTCTGTTTCATGATTTCCTTTCTCTGTTTGGTTTTTGGGGTTGTTTTTTAACTTTCCTTTTCATTTCAGTGGTATCTTCACCTCCACTCTCCCAGCACTTCAAAGTTTTCCTAACAACAATGCCTGGCTGGAACATTGGGCCACTTTAAGGAGGAGGTTAAAAGCAGGAATGTTGTGAGCCCTAACATTTTTAGGACTAAGGAATCTCTGTGACACAAATGGCACTGCTTTTGTAATGATGAGTTATCTAAACCGGCCTTTTTAGCAATAATAATTTATTAAACGATATGATCCTCAAGAGTATTTTCTTTAAAACATGATGAGATTTTTCTTTACTCCAACTTGTGCCAATTTCTGTGGGGCTTCCAGTGAATAAAACTGCATTTAGAGTAGTTTTTAGGTACCACTGTGGCTATTTGTGCAGGTCAGGCACTGAAGTGATACTGTAGTTAACTGCTGGCACAAACTGGGTGACATAAATAAGTCATAGGGCAATAACCCTCACAGGAGGCTGTAATTTTCCATGAATATCAGTGGAGGGAAACTTACAGTCTAAGGAAGGAATATTTAGTGGTTTGCAGTGGTTCACAAAGACAATGTTTTTGCTGTTTATTGCTGAGAATTACAGCATAGTCTTTCTCATTTCTATATTGGGCCTTGAGGCAGTATCTTCCAAGAAAGCAAAATATGAAAGGAATAATAGAAGTTGGGTAGCTAGCTGAGATTGGAGCCATATGCTGTAACACAGAATTCCTAGAGAAAGTGATCATCAGGAACAAATCTGGTTGCAATTCCAGGTAGCAGTTGGCTGAGGTTCTTTCCTCTCATCTTGTCCTTTAATCATTTCTACAAGAGCAATGTGTTTTAGGGAAACTAATATTTACTCATTTATACATACAAAACCATTACAGCAGCATTATAAAAATAAGAAAAAAAAAACAACCCTGTGTACGTTACATTCTTGTCTCAGATAAACACAAATCCAGCATAATTCTGGATTTGCACCAGTATTACTGAAGCACAAATCTATCCTTGAATATCTTTATCCATTGTGCCCTGTTAAGTTTATCTAGGGCAAATCCTGAATCACTGTAATGAAGGCTAAACAGGGAGAGGTGGCATTCCCATTTCAGGTTAGGAAAGAAGCTCTCAGAGACTGATTTGGATGGTTTCTCACAAAGATTAATCCTCAAACTGTTCTCCATTTACTGTTGTCTTGTAATGAAGAAGTATATAGGGATAAATATCACAGTAAAGACTATTTGAGGAGAAAGAAAGCTATTCCTTTTTTCTTTTTTTTCCATTACAGAATTTCCAGAGCAAATTTGTAAGACTCCTGGGGCCATATTTTCAACATAGTTTCATACCTAATGGAGATTTACAAATGTTCTGAGCCTCCTTTTCATCAACAGAACTTAGTGCCAGAATATGTCTGTGTCTTTCAAAATCACTTCAAGTGTTTATTTGCATCTCGAGGACTGAATTAGTTTTAAAGCCCTCACTCTTAGACTTGTGTGAAGTCAATGATCTCTTAAGGCAGTGTTGTCCTTCACTAGATTAGACTTCTAATATTGTATCTTCATCTGAATAGATTTTCACTTCAGCCACAGTTAATATGAAATATACTGCATTTTGTATTTGCTGCATGAAAGGAAAATTGATTTATTTCAGGTACTTTACAGACTATTTTATTATTCACATCAAGATCTCATCTAGTCCCTCTGCATTCATATTTTATAGCACTTTAACTGATTGATTTGATTTGACCCAACACTTTGATGGCACCTTTGCTATGGAGGCTGCACACACATAACACAAATCATTTACTTGGTTCTTTTCAAAACTATTTACCTTACCCTTGGGTTATTTTGTGAACTTCTGGACTTTTGGTTCTGACCAGATTAACCACCAGGCAAATGCAGGTAAAACACAAGGCCCAAGTTCCCTGTTCCCAGGGCTAAAGTCCATAATGACATCATCATATTTACAGTGTTCTACTGCACTTAGGAATGCCCTGATCATTTAGAAGCCCTTAAACCACTCAGAAATGGAGCCTAGGTATCAATTCTTTTTAAAAAACAAAAATTAAAATGTTGATTCTTAGAAAAAACAGCAAAGCATGTCTGGGCATATTTTATGATTTCTTTCCCTTTATGTTTTTTCTTCTTTTCTCATTCTCCTGCCCATCAGAAAGGCAAATTCATCAGCTTGCATTATGAAGCCTAATACTGTCCTGCACATGGGTGTAAAATCCTTCTCAGTGGACCTGATTAATTGCACTGGAATTCTGATATAGCATAAAAAGCAGTACTAGAGGAATTCTCTAATAGAAATCACTGCTATTCTCAAACATATCATAAGCTTATAAAGAAATCACATTATTATCCTAAATGTCAAGGTTAAAATTACCTCCCTGTTATGATTTTCAAACTGTTAATTCACACACTTTATTCTAGGTTGACTTAGTATTGGCAAGGAATGCTACTCCAAACTGTTACTTTATAATTCTCTTTCTAGATCAGGTTTCTTTTTACACTTTGGGGATTTTTTTCCAAAAATCCAAGTGCTGGAGTACATTCTTCAGCCAAAATCTGCATCGCCAGGATGAAAAACTGATGGTGACTGTGTGTTTCCTAAGTGTCATCTTTCTTTACTAATATTATTTTATGTTTTATCTCTGGCTTCACTTCAGTTTTACAAACATGGTAAAAGTACTTTAAATCTAAGAGGAAGGTGAAATAAAGTGTCCCAATAACAGGTTATGAGTTCTCAGCCTTTTGTTAGTGGATGTGCTGAGGGTGGATGACTTATTTCTCTTTGAGTGGAAAGCTTCCAACATCTGGCTTTGGAAAACAACACAGGCCATTCCAAAGTGGTTGTGTTTGGGCTGTGACCAAAGGCAGGGCTGTGTTATATTTACAGTACAGTAGATGTCAAATACCAGTCAGAGTAATTTGGGCATCACGGGAAATAACAGGAGTGATTCTAGTGCTTTCTGTGGAAACCTTCAAATTCCCATTTCATTAAAAATTCCACTCTGCAGCTGGTAGCAGAGATTACCAGGTTTCACCATCTGTGCAGATTAATGTTTCCTAAAGGAGAATGAATGCAACAGATGAGATGGCTGGCTTTTCAGATCAAACAAAACCCCAAAGTAGAATCTCTTCCCTGACTCTTGCATCTTACACCTGTTTCCTTTCAATCACATGACTGAATTGTTTAGGACAAACAATTCCAGCTTTCCTTAAAGCTGATTAATTTGAAGATTGCAGATCACCAAGATGTTCGTGGGCTTGTAACTGTGTAGAATTAGTGTTGGGAAGAGTTAGATTTTATTATAAATCAGTCGAACACCTTCTCTGGCTGTTATTCTGCTCATATCCAAGAGAAATGCCTTCACCCAAACATGCCCAGGGAGTTAAAGGCATCACAGTGTGTGCTCCAGGCTGAACAGCAGTGACAAGCCAACATGGGCAGCTCAGTTGCCTCCAACCCACGCCCTTGTTGTTTTCAGTCTCATCTCTTTCTCTTTTACTGGCCATAACTAATCTTTCCAGCGGACTAAGCGTGTGATTCATTTAAATTGCGTTTTTAATCAATCCTATGTCACTACATACCTTTCAGTGGTATAATTTTCAAATTACATTGGCTCCACCGCACATCAAACGCCGAAATAAATTCTTGGCAGTGATCGCTGTATTAGGGTTCGTCACTGAAATTAATAGAGTTTCTGGGTTTGCCAGGAAATGGGATCATTAATTTGATTATTTCTTAAGGGCAAGAAAGGAACGCCAGGTATCAGTCCCTGCCTGGGTTTCCTGATACACATTCCTGGCTGTTTCCCTGGAATTCAAGATGCTTTGCTCTGCTCTCCAGCGTGCTGGCCACCAGTCAGATGCTGCTGTCTGAGGGAAGGCAGATCGTGGCACAGTGGAGCTGGCAGCCTCTCACAGAGGTGGCACACACTGGAATGGGCAGGATTTGCCAGAGCCTCTCTCCGTGGCTGTGGAATTCCACGTTTGTCCCTAAAGCACACACCAATCCATAAGGAACAGCAGTAGCACAGGGTATTACCATCCACACGGATTAAACATTAAAAAAGCCCAACACCCCAGAAACCAATTACTAATACAAACATAAAAGTGGGTAATTAAACTCACTGGCAACACTGGTCCTTGCTCTCCCTCGCATTTTCCTTTTATTGAAACCCAGCTGTTCTTTGGCTGTTGCCAGGGGTAACCAGCAGTGACATTCAAGGTCATCCACGAAAAAAAAGCCTTTTCCCCCTTGAATATTTTCCACTTTCTTGGGAACTTCATCCTAGGACAAATTCCTTTAAAACTGCATGTTTTGGTCAGTATAGCACTTGGTTTGTTGGTGGTTTTTTATTTCCATTCCCTGCATTTCCTGGGTCCGACCATTAGTGCTGTTCTGTGGTAATTGTAACGAGCAATATCCCATACAGCTCACTGTTCAAGCCATGTCTCTCAGCAATGTGTCAGTGTCACCAAGGCTGCTCTGTCCTCCTTTAGGACAGGCTGGAGACATCACACTGTGCTTGGAAAGCTTCCCAGAGTCTCCATGTCACCAGAGTGCCGTGACACCAGCAGTCCTCATCCACTGGTGTGTGTTCTACTGGAGCAGCACCAAAGCTGTTCGTGCTGGGTTTTTGCATATGTTACAGTTGTCTTTTCTCCTTTCTGTTCTGTTGGTGATTCTTTTACAGAGCTTTCTGCCAAGCAAATAGCTACAGAATCCATTAAAGCACTTTCAGAGGTAAAAAGTCAGAGTTTCATGAGAAGCTGGAAAAAGTCCATTCTTCTAGTTGGAAATTTTGTGGTGATTCATCATGCAGTTCCACTTTATGTTATTTTCAAGTGGGTAGGGCTGTGCTGTATGGTTTACATTGGGTTTCATTCTGGTTTTTGTTTAACCTGTATTTGTCTATTGCTTGTTTTACACTTCTATGTAAATAAGCTGCCTGATTGTGAACTAGAGAGAAATCAGTGTTTTCAAATAGGTTTGATATTGACTGTGAGCTTCCCATTCAGTGTTCCAAACCAGTATTTTTCTCTTCAAAGGTGCTGCTTAAGAAATCAGCATTTGGGATTGGAGGAACCAAATTACAAATTACCAAATTTGCTTAGGTGAACATAACTCCTTTTGATGCAAGTGGGAGTTCCACTTGTTTACATGGTGTGTAATTTGAAAAAGTGAATTTTACATCTAGTTTGACCCAGATTTTCTGACACCATGTTTGGGAAATAGAGGGAACAACACAGCAGACATCAGAGTCTGTATTTAGTACCTACCCTGGCTGGAGAGTATAAATTTCAAAGTATTTTGCTGGCACAAGCTGGGAGGTGAAGAGACCTGTGTCCTTACCTCGGAGGGAATTCTCTGTCTCAGGCTCAGCCCAGATTTTCCAGAGCTGCTTAGGTGGCATCTAAAAGCGCCACAGTGCTTTAGGCTGGATTATGGAAAGTGCAAATGACAGTATTTACCTATTTTGCAAGCAGATTATGATGATTAAGTACTAATTGCTTGCAGTGTAGGTGGATAGATTCTAAAACTCCCCAGAGGGCTTTCCAGCTTTCCCACGAAGTCCCCTTGACAGATAAATGTCAGAGCCCATCTCAGCCGAACAATTGTCACTGTCAAAATGTTCCTTGTGCTGGTGTGACAGCTGACATGGCAGGGAGCGTGCCTGGGTGGGAGCTGGAGCTGAGAGGTGGCAGCAGCACCATCCCTGCTGGGCTGTCCCTGCAGAGGGCTGGGATGGGCACAGGTGGAGCAGCAGGTAAGAAGGGCACACCCAACGAGGCATCCCCCAGCAAGAGCACAGGATGGATGGGACTGTCATGCTTCATACACGAGATATTGTCATTTTGTTCATTCCCCAGGCACGTCCATAGCAGTCTCTTGGTGCTGGGGGTGGGAAGGTGCCTGTGAAGCACAGCCTGGATTTGGAGAGAAAGCACATTCTTCTGAAGGCCAGAGCAGCTTTCTGGACTGGTACACAAATTCAGAGCTTAATTGGAGCGGTGTTTGTGCCTCCCTGCAGGAGTCAAGGCTGCTCTTCTTTTGTTTCATCTTCCCTCTGTTCTTCACTTCACACTCTAAATACTTGCAGTGCGTTTCGAGTTGATTTGCATCCTGCAGAAGGTAAATGGCAGGAACTGTTTCTCACACTTCTGCATTAGAATAGATTCTGGGAGTTTTGCAGGGAAATCTCGTCACTCCTTATTGTGCCAGGAGAGACACATTTTGCAAATGCAGTTGCTCTGTGTTACCTGTAAGGGACGTTTCTCTGCTGGGCCTCATCTTCCACTCCCACCTGGGTGAGGTGGAGGTTTGCACCTGTCAAACTGTGCTTGTTTCATGCTGTGAAAAATAATTAGTTGGACAATGGAAGAGAGGCTTGTTGCTTTGTATTTGCATGTGTGACTCATCCCACAAGCCCTCCTGCATCAGTGGTTGTGAGACTGGGCCCTGGGTTTGAGAAATTACTGATAAATACTCTTTTAAACACCTATGATTTCAGGACAATGGATGTTGCTGAAATGTCAGCACTTCTGAAAATGGCAATTTGTTTATGGATCGAGGAAATAAAAGGAATGAGCAGCTTCTGCTGTTCAGGCAGCAATGCCTGGCTGCTCTTAAAATTTCTGGAAAATATATTCATACTCTATTTTGCTTTGATTATGGTTCCCACATGCATTTGGCATCACTGGTAATATGTGTTAGGAGAATTACTCCTCTGGGTAGATTTTGAAAAGGTGGGTCCAGCATTAATACAAACTCCATTAACTGCTGCATATTTTGATTTGCAGAAGATTAATGGTGTAGGGAAGACCCAAACTACCTTTTTTCCCCCTCATACGGATTATTGCATTTATTTCAGTGCATTTTTCAAATGAATAATGAAATAGCAGGCCATGACCCAGAAACACCTTATAGTTAGACATGAATACAATTCAATCAGCTGCTTTGCTCAGTATTACGGACTTCAAGTAGAATTGAAATTTTCCTGCAATATATCCACACATAATTTGACACAAACTAAACATCTTTGCTGACTTGTGAAACAAGATGCTTCCACATGCCCTGTTGTGCCACTACCCTCTTTTTAACAGGGTTAAGAAATCAATAGTTGTGCTGTCAAGAGAATGTAAATGTTTCAAAAGATACTGTGGGACATTTCTGCCCACTGTTCCATTCACAAATGAAAACATTCTGGCTGTACTTCAGGTTCAGAATGAGTCGGAACCATTTCAGTGCTCTGAAACTCAGGGAAGAACTGTTAAAATACAGGCTGAACATGAGAAAAATAAAACCCCACAACCTGAGTTAAGCCTATTTGAAATCCCTAAAGTATAGAAATGTACTGATGTAAATCCATGCATATACAACTCCAGTTTTACACTCCAAGTTTACATTGTTCATTGAATTAATACAATGCTAAAAAATTCCCAGTGCAGACACGTTTAGAAGTGTTTGGGTTAAACATGTCACATTACTGAGCTGACAGACTTCAGCTTTGTTGAACATTCACAAACCAAACCTATTTTCTCACAGCTGTCTTGAATGCCAGAAATCTGTGTTTTTAGAGTATTCCCATAAGAACCTGTTCCACTTCTCTGTTCATCCTGCCACTGACTGCATTGTCTTATGCTCAGTTCCTTTTTGGTAGACAACTGACTGATTAGCTGATCAGAGAGACAGCTGCAAACTTGTCTTGTTGGAAATACAGCTATTTCTTACAGCATATTCTGTCCTTTTTATACTTTTTCCTTATATTCCAGTGTAAAATCGGTGAACCTGATGCACATTCCCACATACCCATTTATCCCATTTAAAAATAGCCACGCTGATACTGTGATCTCACAGCAGGACAGATTTGGAGTTTCCTGTATTAAATATGAGGAAATCTGTGCCAGTAATAAATATGTTGTTTTAGAAGACACATGTTCCAGCCTAGAGAAAGTGGGATCATAAAAGAAAGGGGGGAACATCAAGGCCATGTTTATATTTCACATTCCTCATATTTATGTTTCATATGAGAAAGGTTGTAAAGAAATCTAGAGAACAGATATAGAGCAGGGAAATGCAGACAAACAGGAAAGACAGTGTGGCTTTACAGACAAAGCTATTTTAGGTGTCCAGACATGCTGACAGGAGAACCTGCTGAAGTGTTCTGCTGGTTGTGTGCAGAACTGTACTCAGAGCATCTGCAAGGGCTGCTCAAGGCAGAAGCTTCACCAGCAGGGTGGTCTTGTATAAAACCTTGATGTACAAGTGTCCTGCTCCCCCTGTGCTTGTGTGCAGCCCTGGCAGAGCGCTGTCCTTGTGCAATCCCAACCCATTCCAGCCCTGCACAGCGTGGCCCCTGGGCCAGGTGCAGGGACAAGCACTTTCAGCAGTCACTGCGGGGGCTGTTTGTGCCTGTCTCTGTCTGGGGGCAAGGTTGAAGGCACAGCACAGCTCTGCAAAAGGCAAACTACTCCCTAATCAGCAATTCAGCTTTTAGAACTCTGGCCTTGAGAGCAGAACAATAGAGAGGAGGTGTTCTGCAAGACAGAGGGGAAACTGGCAAAGCAGCAGTAGGCACACAGATTTGGGAAAAGGGAGCTGGTACCCACCCTCCACCCAGAATTCAGGTTTCACTGGGGCTGCATCTTTATCTCCTGTGAGAAGAAACCTCAGGAGAGGCTCAAGGCAAAACACATCTGCAGGATGATTGTCCTTTTTTTCCTTCATTTCACCCATTTTCAGTGGATCTCGCAGACCAACAGCTCCCAAGTAAGAAGCTTACCCTTGTCTCTGTGGCTTTGGAGAGGTGGGACACACCTGCTGATCTCTAACCATGCTCAGCCCCCCAAGGGCAATACAGGTTCCCCCTGCCTGAGGTGACCACCAGGGGTAAACCTTACACCCCCTGCTCAGTCCCCCTGTCCACACAGCACCTTCCCACGTCTCCCAGCTGAGGATGCAACACAAGACAAGGCTCAAGTGCTAATAACTCACTTCCCCCCTGCACAGATGGATGTTTGAGATACATTTCTTATTCCCACTGTGTTCTCAAGTACTTCTTCAGACATCTTGCAGTGGCAGCTGAGCCCATCCTGATGGACTGTAAGAACCATCCTGATGAAAGGATTCCTTTTTACCTGCGTGATCAGCTCCTTATAATCCTAGCAAGCCAATACAGTTCCTGATACTTATAAGGGAAAAGGGAGAGACCACTGTAATAACTCAAGAGCCAAGGGCATGCCCTCAGTGGCAAATCACTGCCTTCCTGAGCAGATTTGTCCTGACTGCCCTATATAAAAACCAGAAGTGAAGCCATGAGTTTACACACCACACAGCTGCCACAGTACATGTGATGTTGGCTGGGGGGAAAAAAAGAAAAAGAAATCACTGAGAAAGAAAGGGGAGAAATCCAGATTGCAGGGAACTTTTCAGAGCTGAATTGGATAAAGAAGAGCCACCAACTGTGTAAGTGTGGCACTGTGAAAATTTCCACATAGTTCTGGAAGGTCTTAGAATGGCCAGTAGCTGGAGGGTACTGAGGAGCTGAAGCCATGGGTCTGGCACCCTGGGCTTTACAATGCTCTTGACAAATAGGCATCCACTGAAAATGCTTATTTTTTTCATTTAAAAAAAAGTATTTCCTCCATAAAGAGCAAAATTAATTGGAATTCTGCATGTAAAAAGGTCAACATTTGATTCATCCAGTGGCCTCCTATGGAATGTTTTTTCTCAGTGGAGCTGGCTGTATGTTGCCTGTTCTCATTGCCTGGTTTTGTCTGAACTTGGATCAGACTCTTTATGACTTGTTTTGCAAACAGCCAAGCAGGTCTTTACAAAGGCTGCATTTCTAATAGCTGGTTTGAAAAGCTGCATATACTCAGCCATGTGTTTTAGCCACAGCATCATTTATATGTATTTTCTTTACCTCTACTTCCTCAGAAAGCTCATCTGTTCTTATCAAGGTTATTTTCGGTGTATATTTGTATTGGTATGGCTTCTGTAAATACTCACAGAGCATCCAAAACAAAAACCCATTTAAAAAAAAGTAGAATGTAATCAAGATCTTGCAGTGCTGTAAAGTCACAATATTCTCATTAGCAGTATTGCTGGCCAGAGTCTGGGCTGATGTGCTCAAGAAGGAAAGGGGAGCAGAGCAGAGAACTAAAAGCACTAGAGAGTGAAATCATATTTACATCAGTGCCTGCAGTAGAGACATTAGGATTACTCCACATTTACACTAATAGAAGCAAAAGTAGTTTTCAACTCTGTGGCTTTTGTCCACTGTGCTCGTCTGCAATCTCCTGGCATCCCTTAGAGCTGTCTCAAGCATCACTTTGAGAAATGCATTTCCAGAGTGAGCTGAGATGGCAGACAGCTACAGGAAGCATTTTAACAGTTGGGTTTTTTTTTTAAATAATAATAAAAAAAAAAGATGATGGAAGCAGTCTCTTTGGGAAATAGCTTTACATATTTCATAGCACCTGGCTTAATAGCAGTGATGCCCAATCCGTGTTAGCAGTCCCCAGGCACAACAGAAACACAAACAATGAGCAGCTGCTTTGTGGAGACCACAAACACATCATCAAAAATTAAAGCAAGGTTCAAGGATTGTATAATGGAGATTTACAGAGATACAGCAATATTTGGGCAGTTGGCTCCCCTGCTGTCAGGCTCCTTCAAGAAGCTGCTTCTTGTCCTAATTTGATTCCCATAACTTCTCTTTACACAAAGCAAAAGAACACCTAGAAGTTTTAGCTTGATATTTGTGAGGGTCCTCACCTGGAAACAACACAAACACACCCTGGGCAGGCCAAATAAAATCTAAGGGTTACATTGTCTCCTTTGGAGTCACAGCTAAAGGAGGAAAATACCTGAGAAGAAGCCTTTTTCCCATTCTCTCTCAACAAGTAACGAACACAGGGCCTGTCCTTCAGTCTCCTGTGAACCTGAAACTTTCTGAGTGATTGGGTTTGTTGACAGGAGGACCTTTGGAGATGCTCATCTTGGATCTGCCTCAGAAATTCCTAAACTGGGGCAATCTGCCTTCTTAGGAGGGTTAAAATATAAGCAAGTATTTCTCAGCTTTGCCTGCTCCTTCTGTTTCCTCCTGCATCTTCGAAGGAAATTAGTGGAGATATCACAGCTGAAGGAGAGCAAACACATAACTTGCCCAGAAATAGCAGCATTGTTTCCAGGTTGCACCTGCTCCAGCACGTTGTAAAATACAGGCATCGAAGCAATAATGCTGTTTATAGCCCTGGAGAGTGTTGGTGCCTGATGGCAACGCTTTCCTGGGGGGAAATGGGAAAGGGGAGAGGCTGCACAGCAGGAGTGTGCACAGGCAGGAGGGCAGCCCCGACATCCCCAAACCTGGCAGGGAAGTTTTACAGCAAAGAAGGAAATAAACTGCTGATGAAGCACAAGGGTTTGGAGTTTGGAAAAGTCAGCTGACAGTATTTTTGCCTGGATGGATCTGCAGATTTTTCTTTTCCAGGCTTCTGCCATCAGTTAGGAATTGGCCCCAAACAGGCCAAAGTCTTAATGGGTTAAAATCAAACCCTTTCTAGCTTTAATAGGCAGAAAGTGCAACTCTTCTTCACTGACATTTTCTTTGCTTTTTGTTTAAAAAGAACTGGACTTTGATGGGACTGTTTTTCACTTTGTTACCCTATTGACTTTTTTAGTATGGCTGAGCAAAGAATGCTTGAAACATGCACTGGAACCATATTAAACTTTCATGAATAAAGTGCTGGTTTAGTGTTAGGCTAAAAATGCTAGGTCTGAAAGGAGGAGACCAGATTTCCATTTTTATTTACTAATATCAACACTAACATTAATAATTCATCAAGTTTTCTATTAAGGAAGACTCTCTTGTTCAAGGAGAGGATAAAAAGGGTGGGCAGAGGATCAGGGAGCCCAAAGTGACCTGGTGTAGACCTGCTTAGTCACCAGTGGAAGCAGCAAGTGGGAATGTCTTCCTGATAACTCAGAACTTCAGAAAAACATACTAGTTTTGCAAAAGAATCTTTACTTCTCTTTGTTTTTACTGACTGACTGCTATACCTTGCCAGCAGAATGAATAATTGCTACTATTCTGCTTTTGTTTGTATTTCCTTATAGTCCAACATATTCTGCACCATCGAGATGAAATTCAAACACCAGCAATAAATTAAACTTGCTGCCATGAGACCTTTATTGTTTTGGTGGATTCCATCAGTTGGCACTGGATGGATGGGACAAGATAAAGAAAAATGCCCACACCAAAAGCGATGAGGGGCAATTTAAAACTTTCTGAGCACCCGGGTTTGTTTCAAATGCTGATTCAGGTTTAAGTCACACGAAGTGTTACTTGTCAGCCCTGAGCCATCCCAACAGCTCCAAGTACTGCTGCTCAGTGGGTTTGTTTCTAGAATGTTCACCTGCAGCTCAGAAAAGGAGAACCAAAGTCCAGGTTAGCCCTGGGTGTGTATTATAACAAAAAATGTCCTGCCACCCACGAGCAGGGTTATAGGGGCAGGGTAGCAGATCCTGTGCCTGTGTCCTTGCTCAGAGGAGTGATGTGCCCCAGGTTAGCCTGCCTCAGGTAACAGCCCAGGGCTTTGGGATGTCTCTTCTTTTCCAACAGGCCACTTGAGTATCTCCTTCGAGAATTTTGCAGGTTGTAAAATCTAAGAAGACACTAAAATTGTAAAAGGAAAGACTAAGACTGTGATCCTGGATGACACTGCTGAGCTGTAAGAATCATCTTGCCAGAGTTATGGGAAGAAGTAAACAGCAAATGGAAGCTGAACATGAGGAAAAGCTTCCCAAGAGTGAGAGCTGGGAGACTGTGCAGAGTGGCCCGTGTGAAACAGTCGATGCTCCTCCTGCTGCAGTCTCAAAGCTGAGCTGCACAGGGGGTGCTGGCAGCAGCATCCTGGAGCAGCCTTGCAAATTCATCTCTCCTTCCTGAGGCACCCAAAGCTCTTGGAAGGGACATGGAAGCCACTATGGCCTGGAGGGGAAGGACCTGTTCCTCTGCTTGCCCTGCCAGTGATTCTCCTTAGCTTTGTTGCTGCGTGAGGTTAAAAAGACTCAGTTAAAAGGTTTCTTTGCTCTCTCTCTCTGTATCAGTCAGTGGCTGCTGCAGGAGGAGGAGTCCTCCTGAACATGCTGGTTCATGTCAGTGTCTGATATACACAACACACAACATTTATGTTTCAATCAGAGATTTCTCTCAGCCCTACTTTATTTGTTCTCCCTGGTAACACAGGGCTTGTAACATTCATCTTAAATGTTTTAGCCTAAAATGGTTAAGTGGACTCCATAGCATTTTTCAGAGCAATTTTTCTTTTTACTAATGACATTGCAGAAACAGTTTATAATCATCTCTCTGCATTTCTTCCAAGTCTGATTTTGCAGGTCTAGCCTGCGTAGCAGAGGGTGTGACAGTTTCTATCTGGTTTTACTTTTATTGCTGAACACAAATGCAGAGTTTTTGTGTGAATATTGCTGCTGCCCTGCAGCTCTGGTGGGGTTTATGCTCTGTCTTTTTAATGAGTACGTGTAGTTTTTCTTCCAAATGCCTCTTGTGCTGTTTGCTGGAGTTGTGAAGTATTTACCAACTTCATGAGATGTGACCAATGCATAAGGAAGAAAGGGGACTTGATTATTTAAATTGCATGGAAAAATATGCATACTGTCAAAACAAAGAGCATGGGATTGTATTCCCTCTTACACTGCAAATCAGGAGTAACTGCATGGAAAAGAGTGGAGTAATATCTCTGCAAACCCAATTTAAATACCAGTAAAATCAGATCTCCCAGTTTGATGTACAACAATATTGTGGTTTTAAAGACAACAGTTTAATTTGAAAACTATTTACCTTTTACTTGCCATCAGCAAAGCTAAAAGTAATTAAAACTGGCGTAAAAGATTTTCCGAATCCTGGTCCTTTCTTTCCTTTAACAACACTTCTTCCAATCACTTTCTCTCGTTTTATGTGGATTTTTTTTTTTGCAGTAATGATGCCACATTACTGTTTTTGCTTTTATTATTCGTTATTGTGAACATGAAACTGCATCGATTGGCAAGGATTTTAGGGAATGTTTTCCTAGCAAATCTGGTTTGGAACTGTCCTTCCTGAGCTGTGTATTTTGAGCTGATTGAAGCGTGCTGAGGTTGGGATTGGGCCGTGCAGCATGAACTGAGCAATGCAGCTGCCAGGACTGCAGATTTATCCCCGAGCAGGCGAGCTAATGATGGGATTCCTAAAGTGGGATCCATCCCCTGTGGTGGGAGTGGCGAGTCCCACTTAGGCTGTGTCAAATGGCCACTGCCAGCAGTAACTCACCCTACCTTGACAGAGCCAAAAAAGACAGGGGAACGAATTGTCCTGTGAGGGTGCCTGTCACTGTCGCCTAAGTATAATGCTAGACAAGACTATTAGTTTAAAACAAGCTAATTAGGTATTAATTAGAAAAAAAGAGATTACTCTCGGCCCTAACATCAGAATAAAGGGAAAAAGGTAGACAAGACAAACCATCTTGTCAGCACACAAATCTTTCAGCCTTTGTTTGGCTGATATTTGTGGAACTGCAGGAGATTTGTTCTGCATCCAAGGTCACTGGTGGCCCTGGTTATCCTGGCTGGGCCCCTCCAGCCCCTGGGCCAGGCACGAACACCTGAGCTCTGGCTATGCTGTCCCTGAGCTGCACACGGGTGCTGGGAGGTGCTACTGGCCAGCCTGGCCTTAAATCCTCCCATAGAAACGTCTCTGAAATATTATGTAACTGGGGGAAAAGACTTAGGTTGATTTCATTTGGTTTTTAAAATGATCCAGATTTTGTTTATTAATAATTTGGTATCATTGCTCATGTATGGTGCAGCATATAAGGAGACAAACTATTTATGCTTTCTTACAGTTATCTCAAGAAAAGAAAAGAAAAGATAGCATTGAGGCTCATCTGATTATATTATACTTCTGTAGTTTAAAAGATTTTCCAATTTTATCTATTTATAAAATTACTTGAAGCTGAGGATTAAAGAGAAAGGTTTAAAGCAGAAAAGCTGATTTAAGACTGAAGATCTTTCTTAGCAGCATCCATTTAAAGTTAATCTTTGATCATCTGTGAAGCTGATTACCTAACATATAAAACCTATAAAAATTATCCTCTCTTTTATTATGCAATAGAAATATTGTATTCTTTTAAATTCAGTTGATCATGGGGAACATTCAGAAAATCTGTTAACAAAACACAGTGAGAAGTGTTAGAGAGAGCTGCAAACAGAGCGTGGGGAGGGAAGGAGAAGAGGACAGAGGAAAGCTTTGTCATTGTCCCTCCTTGCAGCACTGAAATGGAATCCCACAGTCACAGAGAGGGCTTCTAAGGCAGACAGTCCATTCTCTCAAGAAACTGAAGGTTTAATATTTAAACATACTCCACAGAGAGCATACAGGAGGTCCATGATATACTCTTGGATTTCACAGGCTCTGCCCAGATATGAAATACTCTGGACACTCCTCAACACATCATTGCCAAAGTAAAAATAACTCTGGTTCTCTTCTCCAGGCACCCACAACAGCACCAAGAGCCACCAAAGCCAAGAGCATCCCTTCCATCTCCTGCTAGCAGAGCTCTGAAAACTGCTCTGCTGCAGTTTAGAGCATTCCTGCCTCTTGGAAATTCACTTCTGAGGTGGTTTACACAGAAAGCAGGAGAAGTTTGATGAAGTTTTCAGGCTTACTGTAAATGGAAGGGTTTCATAGGATCTTTTATTTTATTCCCAAATAGCAAAAAAGGAGCGGGGAAGGGAAGAAAATGGGAATGAAGGGCAGCACTTCTGGTTATCAGAATACAAGCAAAAATTGAACAACTGAAGAGTCATTTCCTATTTTATAAATCACTTTGTCTTCATCTCAGCACTTTTATTTTACATGTTTGTAAGAGCTTTAAAGTCTTCTCTGCTCCATCCTGTTTGTATTGCAAAGGTTCAGTTACAAATGCACGAGGCCAAATGTATGTAAGTCTAGAAGAGTCTTAGCAGTTGGGAAAGCTGCTGGGGCATCCTGTTTTCTGTACCTTCAGAGTGCTTATCTGTAGTTTTCTTATACAAAAGAGTGCATGAAACTGAGGTTTAAAGTGACCTTGGCTGGAAAACAAATCCTTGCTTGCCACAGAGCAAGATTTGCCATTACCAAGATGTGAAACCTCTCCATTTGGTTGGGGTTTCTCTTGCCTTCAGTCATACAAACCATCCCACGTGGCATTTGCTTCTCATGTCTATTATGTGCCCCTTAGCTTGAAATTAAGGGCAGGCTTAGTTAGTTTTACATTGAGGTAAGCTTTGGATAACCATTTTGAAGAGGAAAAAACCCTCTCTTTTCAGCATCTAATTTGGCCCAAAAAAAGACTAAGCATGGGATATTCCTGGGTAAAATGTGTCACTGGCAGATCACTAATGCCTTTTGCAAAGTGTTTTCACGTTGTCTGAAATTGCAGCTGTTGAGATGATTCTGGATAAAACCACTTTGCTCATTAAATGTGTCTTTGCTGGCACAAAAACCTGCTGTGGGGAGTGCATTTGCTGAGCTCAGGTGCAAGGGGAGAGCTTGCAGGGGTGCAGAGATGCACTCAGGGCATGGCTGAGGCCAAGGTGGGCTGTGCTGCTCCCAGGGCTTCATCCCTGGCAGAGAAGGAAAGGGGGTGCCCAGGCAGGATTTACTGGTTTAAGAACCCATTTTTTCCTATGAGTAGGTCACTTTTGGAGGGTTTTTTCATGCTTAATCTTTGTTTCTGTACAATTTTAGTATCAAGTGCTTGGTATCAATGAGCATTAAATTCCATTTCATGGGGTTTGTGAGACCTATTTTCTCTGAGAAATGCTTCTCAAAGCCTAAAGTTACTGTCACATCAGAACAAAGCTGTACTATTTTGAAAATGCTTATCTGTTTTCTAAAGGACTTGGGCTGTTTAAAGAGTTCATGTTTTAAATAGCCCAAATAATTCCGTTTGCTTGCTTAGAGAACTAAAATCTAATTTACAGTAATTAAAGCACATTAACCTGATTAAAAATTATCTCCATCATCCTATATTTAATACCTCTCAGCTTTGCTGCTGAGGCAGTGTTGGGTTACGCTGAGAAGGGATTGCTCTGGCAAACAGGCATGTTCAGCAACAAATAAAATCGGGGGAATGGCAGAAGTTGAGAGCAAAAAAGGAGCTGGTAATTTTAGAAGTGCTTATTTAATTTCCTGTGAGCTCACCTGGCCAGCACCAACAGTTTCCGTGGAAGAAAATGAAGAATATCTTACTGGAGGGTTTTTCCTCTGAGATGAGAACTAAAGGAAGAGTCTGGAGCATGACATGTGACCACCACAAACTTGTGGAGGCTCCCAAAGCTCCAGCATGTCCTGGGATAAGTGTTTTACAGGGACTGTGGGAGGGATGCCTTTGGCTCCCACTTCCATGTCTGCACTGGCAGCCAGAACACCACACAAAAAGTGAACTGCAGTAATGCCAAGATTTGCCAAGAGGCTTCACCTCTCAACTCCAAAAGAAGTTTAAACACATTAAATTCTGCTGCTGCTGGTTTAGCACATCTTGTTTTTCTAAGTGGAACAAAGAAGTGGAAGATGTGAAATATGGCCCTAGAATCCCAGCTCTGGAAGCAGCCATATATAAACCTGTGAGCTACTGCCTTGTGCTAAGCATGAGGCATAAGTTATGACCTGTTATCAGAGAAAGTTGTAGAAAGAGAAGAGGTGTTAATCTTTGTTATTTCAATAGAAGGGAAAAAGCCTCTTGAAGCCTTTTAGATTTACATTCTAACCCTCTGTATTCCTTTTGCAATTCAGAGGTAGGCATTTTTCTCCTGAACACCAATAGTTGTTGGAGCAGAATCACACTGTAGTGTGTCATGCAACCCCACATTGTTCTTTCCAGAAGATCAGATCCTCTGAATTACAGCCTTGCAGTAACCCTACAGAATCAGAGCTATTTCACGTTTCTGAGTGGAAGTCTGTCCCATCTAATTAAGTTGTTAAAGAAGTCTCTTTGGGAAAGATCCAGCAAACAGGTTGAAGATATTTTTACCATCTACAGTGATCTGCTAACTGTAACTCATGGTTCATGTGTCACAGGAATGTAAATTGTGCTTTTTGAGTGAATGGGGAGTTCATTAGGGAAGGAACAATAGGCCCTTTCCCAGAGTCCTATGTAATACAGAGAGTAAAAAGAAATACACAACCCCATAAGTACCTATTTTTTTCTATATTTCAGTTTCCACTGCAGTGTACCCTTCTACCTTACAAACTTGAAGTATATTAAAAATAAATCACTCTCATGCATCATATGCTACTTTTTAAAGGAAAAATATGCATTAAGAGATTTCCTCAATCATAGGTCTGCCTTCTAGCATCAGAGATCAATGTGCAGTCTGATTAAGTTGTGCTCTATAGATTTCTGCAGTCAAGTTCATCAAAGAACCTATTTCTCTTCCTCTAATGATGCTTGAACCTAAAGTTCTTCTCTGAAGTACTTTAATTTTCACTTGGTCATTACAAGAAGACAGTGACTTAATGAACTGCAAATAGGAGAAGAAAGTAACATAAATCATTTTTGCATCCTTTTTTGTGGTATTAGCATAACTCTTCTTTCATCATTTTAATGCCTCCAGTGATTTCTCCACATATGATGGTAAAAATTAAATTATACTGTGTTTTTTGCAATCCAGTGTACCAATAAAAATATAAAATCATTAGAATAATCAAGATAAATTAATGCCAGCAGACTGTAATATTATTTTACATTGTGCTACGGTAACTGTTAGAGCGAATTTCCTGCCAAGATAGAAATCACTAAACATTTATCATAAATAATCAGTAAAAATTTGTAAACTGTTCTTTTGTGAAGACCTTCTCCAAAACACTTATTTGACAAATATAAGCCCCTGGTTTCTTGCCCTAGTGCTTCTGACTGAGGGTAATATTCAGGGCTCTAAAGTGAGATAGTAATTTAAGATGTTTTCTTTCTGGTCTCGTTTCTGCCTTCTCCCTGTAGTTTTGTATAACCTTAAAAATCACGTTGCCATCATATTTTTCTAAAATAGTAGATTAAATCTTTCGTGCCAAAGAAAATGCCTGAAGATGTAAAAACAAAATAAAAGCACGAATCTTCTGCATTCTGCCTTCCTATTAATGAAAAAATATGTTTTCAAAATACTAAATGAATAGGTTCTCATTACCAGAGGGATGTTTATTTTAACTTTTAAGTGTTGATTAGAGGTGAGGAGGTCCTTGCACTTGCCATGTTCTGAAAAGGCTCTGACATATATTTATAAGTAAAATTAATAATACTGATCACTGCAGCCTTTTAAAAAACCTGAAATTAAAAGCTCGAATGAATTGCAAATGAAAGAGTCAAAATTGTTGTTTGCACTTTTGCAATGTAATGGTTCGAAAACAGTAAATATTTTTAGCATAAGTGCTCAGTGAAAACTGAAATCAGTGGCTAAAAAGGGATTATGTCTAAAATGGAAAACAAGACATTTCTGAACTTGGCATTGCTATACTTCAGTCTGTCTTAACAGATTCCGTATAAAAGCAGCATGGGATGGAAATCACTGCAGTAGCTGAGCAAATGGGTCCCCCAGTGGCTTTAGGCATTTGTTATTAATCACAAAATAACATTTATGGCACTGAGCATCCTCAAAATGCAGGCATAAATCCTTAACTGGCAATCCTGAGTAATCACCTACACAGGTAATACTCCAACAATAATAACTGTTTAGCTTCATATGCTTTAATGTCTTTTATGCAGTTTTTCTTCATTTGTTTTAGAAATAGATCTTGTTTCAGTAGTGGCTCCAATGGGAGCTATCACACAGTATTAGGCAGCAGAGGCAGCCTAGTCCTAAAGACACACCTTTAAATATCAGGGAGTGTTTTTGAACCAACATGAAGCTACCAGAGATTTCACTTCAGCCTTATGAAACTCTGTAGTAAATGCAGGATAAAGCAGTTCTCTATTAGGCTTCTCAGTTACCAAGAGCCAAATGCTGGTGCTTTTGCTGCCACTTGGGATTTGCTCTGATAACAAGCAGTGAAGGCAAAGAAGATCTTTTGCCTTTTAATTACACACAGTCACAAATCACTGACATTTTCCAGCTCTATTTAAGACTGGAATGTAATACTAAAACATAATTTGCATCATTAAAAAATTATGATTATTCTTTTGTGTATTTCATGCAAGGGAAGATTTCCTTTCATTTTCAGAAATAGATACACATGTCTAACTTTGTAATGCAATTGCCATTATTTTATTCAGTGGTCATGGTTACCCTTAGAAACAAAGACTGAAGAAATGGCAGTCCTCTGTGTCACTCTGTAGTCATTGTCACAGAATGGCTTTGGTTGGAAAGACCAGAGGTGTTTCACCTCTGGAATGGAAGTTGAAGTGGTCAGGGTTTTGTCCAGATTTAAGTGTATCTCAGTGATTCTGTAATTTAATTACATCAATGATTTAATTGTCCTGAGCAGCCCTTGTGCAGAGCTGGCCAGGCCAGTGACTGTCCCCCCACTGCCCCAGTTCTGATGCCCTGATGGCACATAAACACTGTTGTGCGTTGTGTGCACTTGGGTCCTCTCACACTTTACACTGAAGAAGACTAAGATTTTCTGGCAGTAATTCAAAATATAATCTAAGGAAAACAGGCTGGCTCGTGTGTAGTTGAAGACTGAGCTTGTCTGGCCATATCTGTGGAGTTTGTAGGCACATGAAAGAGGAAAGATTTATAGGATCACAGATGGATTCAGGTGGTGTCCTGGATCCCAATCAATATTCTTGGCTCATTCTTAATAAAATACTGTTTGGCTGACAAGCTGACATGACAGCATTGAAATGTGAGATGGCGGAGTCCCAAAATATCTAATGCACTTACTGTGCTATGCCATCTATGCTGGAAAAAAAAAATAAAAATTAAAGTAATTAAAACTAAAATAAATGAAATAATGCCACTTCTCCTGTCATATTTCAGTGCTGCAGTACATGGCCTTGGTTTCAAACCCTCCCAGGTCATTGTGAGCAGTAACAAAAGACCTGCTTAGAAAATTCCTCGCAAGGGTCTACAAGGAATGGAGTAGATTTCTCCTCATGCTCTGATGTCCCTCTTGCACCCTCGTCAGGCAAGCTAATAGAATTTTTGAGCAAAAGCCTTATTTTCTGTTCATCCTCCCCGAGAAAAAAATCCCAACCTCTTCTTTCTAGGGAATAGAGTCTGCATTAATTGCTCCTTCAAACAGCATAAACTTAAACATGGAAATTCAGCCTGAGATGAGACAGTAATGGAAATCTTGCCCCCAAAAAAGGCAACAACTTCTCTCATAAGGATTCCAGTGCAAAAGAAAAGAGACAGAGAAAATATGCTACGGGGCACATAAGGAATCGATTCCAAGCGAAATGTGTTTCAGAGGTTTCCCACAAGGCATCAGCAGCTTCTTAATGCAGTTCATTGCCAAATTCCTCCAGGGACTCGGTAAATAAGGGCAGCTCCTTGCACGTCTCCACGGGCCCATGGGCAGGAGGGCATGGAAATGTGCTTGGCAATGCAAGGAGGGGCTCGGACCCCCGGGGCAGCCCAGGCACCCCTGCCCGATGACTCCTGGGCTTTGGGCTGGACAGTTTGGGCTGGGTGAGGGTCCCCAGGCCCTGCTGGTGCTGGGGACCATTTCCTAATTGGGCTTCAGTGGCAGCTGAGCAGCTCGGTCCCCTGAGTGCCCAGAGCTGGAGTCAGGGATGCTACATGAGCACTCCCAGCCCTCTGCCTGCAGCACTGCAGTCCCCCCTCACTCTGCTGCCTAAACTCAACCCTCTAAGCACAGCAACGGTGCAGAAATCCTCAGGGATTTCAGGGATTCTCCAGCAGCACCTCAGGGTTTTGGCTGCCAAACCCAGGCTGTAACCTTAACTTCAGATGCGGACAAGGTGCTTTTCTGTTTTCTTTATGAATTCAGGTCTAAAGAGATCTAAAGAGAAACCATAGGCAATGAGTGAATGAGAAGGCAAGGACCAGCAGGGCTGAATTCAACTACATTAAAGATTCAATTCTTTCTACAATAAATGGCTATTTCTGTTGCAAACTACAGAGCAAAAAATCTGATTTGCCAAGACCATCCACAAGGACTTACCAAACAAAATAGAACATAAAGAAAAAATTATGTGTTACAAACTTCCTAACATGGCAACTCAAGATCTTTCCAAATCCTGTTTTCTGAGAGTTTAAAAACAAACAAACAAACAAACAAAACAAACCTGTCCTAAATTAGAAGACTTTACAGTGTGAAATAGCTTGTGAAGTTGTGGGGAAGCAACAAAGAATCCATACAATTTCAAAACACACTGTCATTCCAGACTCTTGCAGTAGTAGTTTGATCACCCACACACATTTTCTTAAATGTCTTTAAGGGTTTGGGCTACAGACTGTTGAAAATATTTGTATTCCTCATAGTATTCCATACAGGGAAGTCACAGGGTGAACATTTTGGCAAATTGTATTATGTATGGATATCCTGAATGTACTTTTTGTTGCAGAGCAATAGGACAGTATTTTAATGCAAAGGTGCAAAAGGAAAACTAGTGGACATAGTAAGAAGGACAGTATATCAGTATGAAACAAAGCTTTGTGGATTAGATGTATAGAAGTCCAAAAGCTGAAAATCCTGCAGAAGAAACAATGGTGTTGGAAAGATTATATTTGGTTTGTAGAACATCCATTGAGGTTATCAGGTCTGTCCTGATGCTTCATAATTTGGTGCTTCAAGGAGAGAAGAGATGCCTCTATTTCTCACGACTTCTAAGTCAGAAAGAATCATTTGTGTTAGCTAGATTTTTTTAAAATTGGGTGCCAAATCCCTCCTGAAGTTCATTGATATCCAATTTCCTCAGGCTTCTCTATAAAACTGAGTTTCGATATCCATATAACTGGTTAGTATTTAAAATACCATAACGAGCTAAAAGCAATAATAGAAGCGTTCCTGACTTTCTTGGGCTAATGCTGACCACTTCTCTCCCTGAACAAAAACAATGAAAAATCACTTAGTGATTATAGAAATAATGACCATGAAGCCCAGAATCTCCTCCCTGGAGCGAGTCAGTAATGAGAGCAGCGAGCAGTTGTGTTTACCTGTACTATCATTTGAGACCCCGGTGTTCCCTCATCACACACACAGGCTGTTCCTCAGCACACGGAGCTGCTGCTGCCCCAGCAGCCCTGGCTGTGGACTGGCAGGGCACAGAAGCTGAGCCATGCCTTTGCTGCAGGGGAGCTGTGTGCCCTGGCAGCCTGCAGCGTGCCAGCTCGGGGTGGAACGTGCTGGCCGGAGCAGCAGCAAACCCTGGGTGTTCTTGTAGCATCCCACTGCCAAAACCCGTCCTGCGGCGCTTCTCCGACTGGCAGCCAGCTGGGAGACAGGCACTCCAACGGGCTGGAAAGGAAATCTGCCTTCCCTGAAGCTCATGGCACAAGGCTTTTTTCCTTCAGAGAAGCCAGCATTTCAGTCCTGGCAGTTGCCAAGCTTCTGTTTGTATGGAATTGTTTTCCTACTGAGAGATTTTGGGGGGGAGGAAGCTGTTTCTCCTGGAATTGTTTCTGTAACCAAGCCAAGATCTAGAGAATTTATCTACAGCAAGCCGCTTCCACTTTTAATTTCCCAAGCAAACTTGCAAACTTTTCTTGCCTAATGCCAAGGAAACGAGGCTTCTTTTTTAGCAGAAAACCTCAACTTGGAAACAATTTTGTTAGCCCAAACAAGGTGTCAGGAATGAGGATTTATGAAGTTGTTTGCTGAGCCATCAGCAGGCCCCAAGGGAAGGGTTTGCATCCAAATCTCGCAGGAGTCAGAGGTCAGCTGGTCCTCCTGTTAACCCAAATTCTGCTCTCTGGCCCGGCCATCGATGCAAGGTTGGAATCTGAAAGCTCCCAGTGTGCAGCTGGAGGTGCTGGCCAGCAAAGAGCGCTGCTGCTCTGGAGGCTGCAGTGCCCTGATGTTGTTTGCTGCACCCCCTGGGTGTGCTGGGCTGCAGGTCTGGGGGCACAAGGGAAGGTCTGATTGTCCCATCCCTCCTCCAGCCAGTGTGTGACTCAGACATAAGCAGCCCTCAAGCACCAAGAGGTGGGTAGGCATATTCTGCAGCTCCACAGAAAGCTGCTGAATATGAAGAATAAACTCCTGTTTTCTGTGCCCATTGTCCCCCCCCCAGCAGCAGATGGGCCTCTGGCTCCTGGGCACTGGGAGCACCTGCAGCTCCAGCCACATTACAGCAGAGATGTTCCAGAGGCCACCAGGAGCAATCACATTCCCAAGGACCCTTTGGAACCATTTGGCATTGAATCCCCTTTTTTCCTGCTGGAAAAGCCACTCGTACATGCCCAAGTGCAGTTGGCGTGCCTGGAGACCAAGACCTGCTTTTGAGCCACCAGTGTAAACTACCATAACCATCTTTTCTGTCCCTTGCTCAGTGCTATTGAGGAGTTTTTGTCATGACAGAATAATTGTCATGCAAGTTTAGAATCTGAGAGACTTTCTGTAATTCCATCTTTGAATTATTTCAATTGGGGACCGAGTAATCCCTGTGCTACTGAAAAGGGTTAAAAGGGTAATAAATGGTTTAATATCTGGGTTTGAATTTTAATTTTGTAGACTATCACTTTATTGTAAATAGGCTACTTTTTCCTGTTTGGGTTTTAATCCTGCAAATAAGAAGGCTATTTAAATAGCAGGAATTTTCCCTCTTTAGGCTCCTAGTTTGTCTTTCGTATAAAGTTCCGTGTCTGTGTGTCACAATTCACAAGAAGGACACTGAGATGAGCTCATTATCCCAACAAATAGGTTATGTATTTCTGGATAGAGTTACCCAGACCTAGTAGACAATGTATCAGACCAAATCACTGGGGTTGACTTGAATTTTATTAGAGTATTAACCTCTGAGCTTTCCATATACGGTGTCATTCTTGCTGACAATAAAAAGGGAGAGCCTCAACCTCTACCTTTATTTAGTTGCACCTACAGTGTATTTTATAAGAAATGTATTTGTCACTGAATGCAGTAACAAATCTTCAAATTTATTGAACAACTTAGGGCAGCAACCACTCTCTGAGGAAAGAAACCCTCTGTGGATAAACAAAGCCCAAGTTTAGAGCACAGGAGCAAACCAGCTGATTGCAGCTCTCTGATACTTCAGTTGGCACTGGAATAGTAATTATAATTCTAACAGAACTGCCAGACCACTTTAGGGGTATTTTTTAATTATTTTAACAGCTTTTAAGAATTATCAGACTGGTGGAGCACACCCTACCAGTGACTTCTGTGATGACAGTGCTTTACAACCAGATGTGAGCAGAGCATGGCAACGTTCACAGGGTTGGCTTTTATTTCCCTTATTCATGTGGATGTTTGTACAAGAGTTAGAGACTATCTGCAGTGCTGCTCATTTGGAACTGAAATTTATTGTTCACTTAGCTCCTAAAAAATAATCTAATTTTTCAAGCCAATAGAAAGTAGTGTGAATTATTCACCTTGCTTCATTATTATAAGATATTTTATGGTGACACCAGAGAAGTCATTATTTATAACGTATTGGATCATCTTTTATCAAATGTTTTCTCCTTTATCTTCTTGTAAACATCTTGAAACTATGAAGCAAATCTTGAATCATCCAGTCAAAAGTGCCCAACAATGATAAATAGTTGCATTATGTGCACAGGATTGCAACTGCAGTGTTTCTCTCAAAACTGCATATTAGCTTTTACTTCTGAGAAACAAGACTTTTGATATGAATTTTTCCATAAGTGCTTCACTTTATCATAACCCTGAATATCTATCCTGCAGTTTAAGAGGCAAATGGAACAAAAATTAGGGCTAGGGAGACTGTAGGATTCTGCTTTTGAAAGGGAGTGAACCAAAATTAAACCCCAGCTTGAAGTGTAAAGGAAAAGCTATTACTTGGCAGAAATAATCCAGCTGGAGCAGTGAGAGTGTGTGAGAGAGACTCTGTGAGTGCTGGTGTGTGTGAGATAAATGGAGGGGCTGAGTTGAACTGCAGCAGCCAGGCTTTGGCAGATTAATGTAATGGAGGGAAGGTGACTTTTAAAACACCAAAGCAGAATTTTTCTTCTGCAATAAGGGCTACAGCACAACCAAGGGTACTGTGACACCAAGCTGGAAAGCTCTTTCTGTTTAAAGTGCTCACCTGAGATGTTACTGGATGCGGTCAAACCAAAAGACAATTAAAACCTGGTCAAATCTTCTCATTTAATTGTGTTTGTAACCTAATTTGGACAAGATCAGAAGTAACTCTCCTAGTTCCTGCAAAATACATTTTCAGTGAAATACCTGCCTAGAAGTTATTTCATTATATGATGCCTCAGAAACACCACATTCCTCACAACATTCAAGGCTTTGTTTGAAAACTGATCTGCCAGTTGAGTCAAACCATCTCTCCCTTGTAAAATAGCTCAGGCCCATTCTGTCATCATGCTCACAAAGACACCTGAACTGCAACAGGTCTTTGGTTCAAGCCTTGAAAAAGATGCCCTGGTCAAAATTAAGCCATTTTTTGTGTTATCCTTTAGCAGCACATCATCTTCCTAGCTTTAAAATCCCAGAATGAAATCAATAGGGAATTTGCATTTATTTGGAGACTAGGATTGCATTCTTTGAAGCTTTTCCTCAGGCATGGAGAAAGCCAGAACACCAGAGTTTAAATCAACATTGCTGCTCTATTCCTGAGAGCAGGACCGAGTACAACGACAGGCTGTTGTATGCAGATGAAATGTTCTGAAAGCCAAACCAACAGGGCATAAACAAGAGCAGAGTTTAGTTCATATCAGACAAAATACTGCCCTTGCAGTAAATGATGAGTGGATGTCTCACTGCCTTGAGCCTCTGAGGAGCATGGAAATTGCTGTTAACCATCTATTCCTGCTCACTGCTGAAACTCCAAGGTGTGAACAGAACATCCAGCAAAGCAAGGCATTAAAATGTTTAGATTTTTCTCCAAAAGAGCTTTGCTTATAAAGTATTTTTTAAGATAAACTAAAAATACCTGGCTCTTCCAGTTACACTCCAGAAATCAATAGGCAGGAAAGTAAATTACTGTTCTTTCTCTTACATCTCTGCTATTATGGTCTCAGTGGGGTGAAATTACTTTACAGTTAATTAGATTTTTAAAAAATATCAGATGGCTTCTGCATAATTCCCTTGGGTGTTTCTGTACCAACCCAGCTTTTTAAATGCATTTCCAGGAGATCAGGCATTGATTTTTGAGGAGATTTAATAACCCATTGGTAACTGTATAATCACCTGCAGCTGCCATGATAGCACTGGTTAGACTTTCTAATAGCTATAGGCAGCAGGTCAATACTTCAATAAAAATATGCAAGTGTGTTCACAGCCCAGTCCTATAAAATCATCTGGAGTCAGTTCAGCTCCTGGGTGTGCTTGGAAAGGAAATCTCCTCACCTCCACTTATTTAATCTCCACTGAGATTAAATTCACATCTGGGGAACCCCCCAGCGTGAGCGCAGAGGTGAAAAAAATCTTACATCTCTCTGTGTGTGGGCAACAGCGTGGATGGGCATGGGGGGGGATTTCAAAGATATCTGAAAACACACTTCTCACAGCCAGATCCTCCTCCAGCAATCCCAAACTTCTGATATTTGGGGCAGTGTGTCATCTCATGCAAGGTCTTGCAGTGAGGAAAAAGGTTCTCTATACCTAGGGGTCGATTTCAGAGGCAGAGAAAGAGAGCAGAGTCATCTTTCTGATTCCTCCCTTTTAGCCATCATAACTCTCTTGCTGACATTTTATCTGGGTTGCTTAGGTTGCCTTGCCTTGGATTTTAACTTTATGCTGTGGATAAAACATGAACTGGAGAATAACAATTGAAAATAACCCTCCCCCAGAGGTACTTGCTGCTGTGGCTGGGCACAGTTTTCACCAGCCATCTTTAGGGGGGCTTGTGTGACTTGCCAGGGTGAGAGACCACCCTGGAAAGTGCCTTCAGAACACCTGCAATCCTGTGCAATTTAGTGGAATTTGCAGCAAAATATTTGTTCTTCGGCAATCCCTTTATAGGGAGCAGAGAAAAGCCTGTAACTGCTTAGCAGAGCAGCATCTGGAGCATCAGGAACTCTGCTGGCATTGGGGAAATCATCCTAATCTTTCCTTTTGTTTGCACTGACATTTTTATGGGGGCTCTCCTTTTTAGCACATCATTGATTGAGCTTGAAATAGCATAATCAACTCAGTGGGAATTACCAGCCATAGACTCCAGCCAAATTCTGCTTTCAGTTCTGGCTGGCTGAGTCCACATAATTTTGCTGCAGTTACTGTGTATTTACCTCGGGCTATCAGGGATCAGAATCCATGAATCTGCATTTCCAAGGCAGCATTATATTTATAAACCCTGGATAGTAATTACTAATTGAACTTCATTGTTTAACTGGGGGTTGTTTTCCTCCTGAAGAGAGCTACCCATTATCATTAATTAACACTCTTTAATCAGGATTCTACTTTGCTTCTGATTTCTTTGAATATGTTTCTCTTGAATACTTTCAAACCATAATTTTGTTTCTGTATATTTTACTTTAAATATATGTTACAGTTAATTACTACTTTTTCCTTCAGTCTGTATATAACTTCCTTTTCTCGAGTATAGTTAATTTAGTTGTGCTGAGCTTGGTTGTTTATGGGGAAAAGAGACCTCTGTGCTTGCTGTTAAATGCTTTTCCCTCATTTTAACAACTATAATTATTGAAGTTGGACTTTAAATACTAGGGGTTATCCGCAACCTTTCTCAGATTCTTATTTTGAAGTTAAATCTTACTTTATGGAGAAACTTTTCTAGCAATATCTGGAGTACAAACTGGAATTTGGTTATTTTGGATCCCTTCCTCAGGGCACAAGGCTGATTTGCAGAGGTGATAACATGGCTTCCCATTCCTTGTAGCTGCTCCAGGTCCTGCAGTTTGCTCTAAGAAGGAGGTTTACACAAAAGGAAGCCCTCTCTGTCTTAAAAGAAGTGCTTATTCCCAAGGAGTAAAGAAGGAATATGACATGAGAACAGTGGAATTCCCATGTTAAAAAAGGAATCCCTCCATACATTTCTTGAGCCACTCATTCTTTCAGTGTGTTTCTTGAGAGTCTGAAATAATTCAGAGCCCCAAAAATGAATAGAACCAGAGGTAGCTGCTTAAATGTGTCTTGTTTCCCTTACATTAATGTGTAGGTGAGCCCTCTGAACTTCTGAGTGTTTCTTACCTTGAGCACTCATACCTTGACAGATAATAATAGATATTTTGGATGCACTTGGCTTTTTTGGTCAAAGTAGCTCAGAGGAGGAGATGGGGTGAGAACTATCACTCTCTTTGAACCCCCAGTAGCTTCTGCTGGTTTCAGGTTGAGTTCCTGGGTTCAAAACAGTTCTGAAAATACAGCTCTCATTGGGTTTCAGTCTCTCCAGACTGATCAGAGCCCAGGAGAGGACCTGAACATCACCTTGAACCTGCTCTGTGGTCAGAGCAAAGGGATACTTGCAGCATCTCCATCCCACCTCGACCCTGCTCACTTTTGCTGACTTACTAAAGAGTCACAGGCTGCCGGCGGTTGCAAGAACCAGCAAAGTGCACGTAAAAACTGGCTGTGTCTGTCAGGTGTGTGACTGGAAGGATGTCTGGGTCGGAGATTATTCAGAAGCAGATGGGAGCCCAGCAGGGGGATAAATGCAAACCTCACCTTCAATGAGCACTTGACAAAGAAAGGTCAGCAATGAGACACGAGAAAAGAAGTCCCAAGGAACAGGGAGCGTGTGCCTGATGGCACCAGGGAGGAGGGAGCTGTCTGTTCTCCACAGATACACTGGTTCCATAATAATAATTTAGCTATCAATGTCTATTCAGTTTTTAAACTACTTTAATACTGACTGACATTTTCTTTAAATTGTAACTTGTGCAATTTAATGATAACCTTTAATTTTCTTCTACCCTTGCAATGTAATGGCAAGCAACAAAAATAGTAAGAACTAAATTGCAGACATTAGACATACTTTTTATCAGAGGAAGGTAAAAAAAGTGCATTGAGGCACTATAATGTGGGAGAAATTTAGATGGCTTTCAACATTTTATTTTCTACAATAACTGCTCTTTGGCACCACTTTGTGCGTGATTAATATTTTTATTATTGTATCATGTAAGATCTCTGCTACCCTAGAGTGCAGTGCAGACCTTGTTTTTATGTCCCACTGACTAGTGGGAACTGAAGTTTCTGAGCTTTCTTGTTCAAGACCAAACTGGTTACAAGTGCCCATTTATCCATTTGGTTTGTCCACACACACACACTAAAAGAAAAAACGCTTCTCTGTGTTGTAGTTTGTTCTGGCACAGAAAAGAAGCCTTGGTCACTCCCATCAGTATGTTTGAGAACGTGAGGCTTCTGGCTCTCTTTATTTAATGCAGAATTGATTAAATATCTACATGAAACACTGGTGTAAGTGCTTTAGATTCCATTTTTTTCTGAAATTGTTTGCATGTTTGACAAACAAATCACTCTCTAGTGTGGAGCTGTGCTGTTCCCACAGGGATGCTGGTGCTCAGGTTGGGCTCAGCTGGTGGCCCAGCATTCCCTGCTCACGT